>KL287489.1:0-11017 GCA_000699545.1 Podiceps cristatus | reverse complement strand
CTTCAGAAATAATGAACTTTTCAAGCAGATCTCATTGCCATGCTTCTTTTTTTTGGACAAATATAGTTGCATTTCAAAGTAGTAAATGGATGGCTCGGTGCGTATGAGAGGTTGAATTTCCAACTGCTGCTAACTTTGAGTTGAAGAGTTGTAAAATCTGGGACAATGATTTTAATAAGTCTCTTTTCCCCCTCCTTCCTCCCTTCTCATAACATTTGCACTCTTGATCTTCCCAGTGCGGCTTAGTGAATCACAGGATATTTGCACCAAATTGTCTGCTCGGTGGACAGTGCTAGAAATGCTACACCTGTTGAAAGAAACCATTTCAAAGAGGAAAACCTGCTTGAACATGGGTGGTGAAACTGCTGATAAAAGTGCAAAATTATAGATGAAGTAGTAAAATAGGTCTTTTGAAGTCACTGAAGCTGGCTTAAGATGTGGGGTATAATTTTACCACAGTGTAAAATGGGGGAAAAAGGGAGGAGGGAGACTTGGTTCATCTGAAAAACTCGGTACTTCCCTGGATTTGCCAACTTCCTTGAGCATTCAGCAGAAGGTGGTAGGAAACACCGTTAGCAGGGGAAGATATCAGAGTCCAACCTAAACATCTGAACAAAGACTGCAGCGTGCTCTGAGAAAGGAGACTTTGGTTGTTGTCCAACCCCGGCTTGCCATTGCCGTGAAGTCCTTCTCAAGCTTGTCGAGCGAAGTCAGCCTTGTCATGCGGCGGCACTCCCCAGTGGTGACGCGCATCTCGGGGTGGTGGGAGATCCCGTCTGCTGCATCACCACCGCTTCGCTACCCCGGGAGCCAGCGGCACTTGTGCTTCGGTTCCTCCTTGCAAGCTTATGGCATTTGCTTAGGGAGCATCTGCGCTGCGGTCGCTGCAGTCACTTAGACACACGTTTAATTCCGGCAGGTCGGCTCCCACGGCCGTGTCCTGGACATCAGCATTGGCTGCACAACCCACCGGGGAAGCTGGGACAATGTTTGGGGCTGTAGTGCCGCAATGTTGTCAAGAGTGTTCACGCCAACTGTTTTTTAAATAGCCTTACCCACTTCAGGTGCGTGGGAGAGCTGAGCTAGAAGCAAAGTTTTGAGTTACATCTGTAGTTACCGTTGAGGCAGAGGCTAGCTATAAATGACTGCTTCTCAGAGCTTCTCCGTTAATGTGTTAGGCACAAAGACTAGGCTTCAGAGCCATTAGAAGTCCCTGGAGTAAGCTTGGCAAGAATGCTCAACTTCTGCATACTAATACCCAAAGCATAAACAAGTCTGTGAGGAGGAAATTGGAAACAAAATGTTCTGAACTCTGTGCAGTCGCGATGTATTGCAGTTATGTTTGTGTAGTATTTAGACTGATCTGGTAAGAGAGCTGCCAGGCAGAATAGCAGAGAAAGACAATTCTCCAAATAGTAAAGGATGAGAACTGGTTGAAGTTATTTATTTCAGATACGTTTAAAATAAAGAACTTGGTGTATTTTTGTTTTCAGACACCTCAGTTGCATAAGTTAGTGCAATACTTGTGCCAGTCTTTGCCCACTGTAGACATTTTCTGTAACGCAAAAGGTTTTGTGTCATCAGATGTGTCACTCGAGCAATTTTTAAAGTACTGCAATTAATCATGGATAGATATAATTGAGTGCTGAAGCAAGCCTGGATTATTTTCAAACACAAGAAGTGCTTCGAGACAGTCAGGGAGGGCCACAGATTCAGTGACTTTTTCCTGTTACATTCCACGTCCTCTTAACCCATCAACGCCCTGGAGTTAAGAAGTTAATAAATAGAAGTCAAGCATGTTTATGACAAGATTTCTTGCTGTATGTTGACCACTTTGCAGTGAAAGAATCGCTCTTTTACATGCTGACGCTGAATAGCACTTCTGTTTAAGGAACCTGAGCCGCAGGTGAGCGAGCCGCCCCGGCAGAGCCGCCGCCGTCATCACGCTCCGCTCCCCGTTGCTGCTGCATGCCACATCTGGCCACCTGAGCTGCTGCTGCCTCGCCTGGCTACCTTAGGGCAAGCTGGCTTCTGGGGTGAGGTCTGGACGGCACAGGCTTCAGTGCACAACACGCGCTGGAGTCTGCAGCTGTACCTTCCCTCCTCCTCCTGCTCCAGCTACATTAAAATTAATGTCAGTGTGCCACTGAGCTGCTATTGCCCTGCCTAATTGCAGTGGAGACATGCACTGAGTTGAATTTCACGGGTCAAATTATCCATAAAATTCATATTTGCTGTAAGAGAATAGCAGTCAACATCTAACTTCTCTTTAAGAACAGTATGGTGTGTAACACGCACTACAAAAAATTCTGTGTCTGTCTTCCTTAAGTGACCAGTGGGTACATCTACAGAATCTATCTATGTCTGGTACAAAAGATAAGTCTTGTGCCACTGAAAGCAAACATTAAAGGAAACCAAAATTAGGTTAGCTCTAATAATTAAGGTAGAATTTCTTTTACATAATCTTATTTTTAGGATAAAACAGATGTTGAGGATAGTAATTGTCACACACGGTGCAGTTTTCCTGTTTATCCATCCATGCCGTGAATGCAGAG
Source organism: Podiceps cristatus (assembly GCA_000699545.1). Lineage (NCBI taxonomy): Eukaryota > Metazoa > Chordata > Aves > Podicipediformes > Podicipedidae > Podiceps > Podiceps cristatus. The sequence continues at coordinate 8,462 of KL287489.1, read as the reverse complement.
GTTGTAAATCACCTCTGTATATCTGAAAGTCATGCAAATCGCTTTCAGTCACAGGGAAACAAACTCATTTTCTTCCCAGTCAGCCATACTTACAATAAAGAAATGCTTTGCATTTCAGATGAAATACACCTTGGGATGTATAGATAATCCCGGTTAACAGCTCTGGATGTCTGTCTATAAAACAAAGGTCACAATTTTACAGGCGATACTCTCATTTGAATGCAAGAGTTGGCAGTTGTTTCTCCGTATTAGTGTTTGCAAACAAGTCTGGAAAGCATTTTCACAATGCGACTATGTTAAACATATGGGGGTTATATTACAGTACGTACATAAAATTTCAATTTGCAGAGGGCTGTAGTGAAGCACTTGAGAGACTGAGTCTGTGGGAAGGACGGCAGAGCAGGGGGTATGAACTGGAACGGCACTTGCTGGTTTTTTTCTTTTAGGAAAGGCTGTTCCTTCTGGGTTTGTTTGGCTTTTTACAGCTGTGGGACTCACAAGCGATTGTTCAGGGGACTGACCTACTGTTTGGCTTACACAGCATAATAACGTTATAGCGTAAGTCTAACAGTGGAAAATTAATTTGAAAATCTGTAAAGGTACTCACTGAACAACAGCACTGAGGGGCTTTAGATCCACGGAGGTTTGTGCCTCTCCTGTGCAGTTTGTCACTGGTTTGCCATGGTTTTTTTCGCGGACTCCCTCTCTGACGGCGTGGGAGCCGCCTGCATCCTGTCCCGTTTGATCGCACTCTGCCTTCAGATGGGAAAAACGTCTTTGCTGTCGCCTGAAGAATAAACCCGCAGCGTGTCCTGACGCCTGCCAGGAAGGCCCTGGCACTGGCAGGTGGGATGTCAAACGCGATTGTCCTGTCCTAGACCAGCCCACGGTAAACCTGTCAGCAGGGTAAGATTATATTTCATGCACACTTGTCAGCTGTATTGGCAACATTTTTCCATTGATGCCATCATTTTTACAGCTTCATTCTAGCTTCATGACTCAGATGTGGCCAGGACCCCTCAGATTTACAAGACCATCCCTTTCCATCACAGCATGGTTGCCTAGTGAGGAGAGTCTTTGAATTAATGGAGATAAATAACACACACGCATAAAAAAGATGGTTATTTGTTTATCATCTGTACTTGGACTGAGATCATTTATACCTGGAGTAGGTGTGGGAGGTTTTCTTAAGAGCACTAGCCGTGCTCCTACAGTCGTACCGAGGGCTGCGGCGTGTGCTGGGCGCGGCGAGCTCCCCTCCGCAACCCCATTTGCTAAAAAAAGCTGCTGAAGTTTTGATCCAAAATGCTTCAGGAACAAACCTGGAAAAGCTTTGAGAGACTCGGGAGTGCTGCCGAAGGCAGACAGGCTTCTCCCGGCGAGCGGCACGAGCTGGGGGATGCGCGGGGACGAGCATGGGGGAAGGAGCGCGCCCATTTGCGGTGGGGAGAAACCTCCCAGCAGAGCACAGACTTGGTTTTGCTACTTCATATTTTCATTGCTTTAAGGAGAGGCAAAAGGTGGTCAAGCAAAATAATTGAGAATACCCATGGGTAAATTCTCACCCCTCTATTTAGAGAAGCTATTAGGCACCTGTCAGAGCAATTAGTGTGTAATGTAATTTCCATATAATTGCAGAATAATTGCGAATGTGTCGATGCTTTTTTTTGTGTTAAAGCTAATATAAGTTAATATGCCACTGATGTTTCTTATGTAGCCACAAAACACACTTTAATATACAATTAAAATGTATAAACATACATTAATCTGAGTTAAGTTTCACACGTCATTTAATAGGAAGGGGAGCATAAAATCTAAGGTTCATTTCAGATACTCCACGCTAGAAGCCCGTACTCAGGCAGCATTTTAAGCAGAGTAACATGCTCGTGAGCTGCCAGAGCACAGTGGCTGTCAGTGGCCGAAATGAGGGGGAAATTTTCCACATTTGTGTTCGTTATTAAGCAACAGTGATCCTGATAATTTGAAGCTGCTTAAAGGCTTATGTAAAAGCTTGTTTTGTGGTGGTATTTAAAAAAATGCTTGAATAAAATGATGGGAAGTCCTTGGTTATTCGCTGGAGGCTGCACTTCTGCCCCTTAGGAGCTGTATCAAAAAGGAGCCCTGCTTAGTCAAGGCTGGTACTTTCAGTGGTTGATCTTGGCAGAAAAATAATTACTTTATCCATTCCTCAAATCAATATTTTCTGCAACTAATTTATCAGTTAAATCGTAAACCAGAAAAACTTTGCAAATGTTTGTTCATCTGTGGCAAAGTTGAGGACAAAGCTCAAACTAAGTATCTTTCTGATTTTTCCACACTTGCTAGTACGTCACTCTTTTGTAAGTTTTATAACATTTTAGCTCACCGTTGGGTTAAACTTGTACAATTAAACATCTTTTTCTCTCGAGCCCATGGCTAAAAGTCTGTTAGAGGGGTTGTGAGGAACAGAACTAATGAAATGTAATTGTTGGTTTTCACAATGTAAACCAAAATGCTTTGGGGATGGGGAAATGACAGGAGTGTTCGGTGGCTCTGGCTATAGAGATCTGCCCACCTGTTGCCCGACTGACAGGGTTGGCCACTAACCCCTTGGGAGGGCTGCAAAAGCCCCAGTCGTACCCTGGCACCTGCGTCGTGCTTTGGCATACGCAGCTCTGCAGTGAAGTTAGAGCATATACATAACGTTTCTCCCTGAATTTTGCCCTTTTGGATTTGGAGGGTCTCATGAAAAATGTTGGTTTGCCATTACGGTATGTATTTGATCTGATTTAAGCGAGAGACAACCACGTTCGAAGTAGTGCTATCAATTGCAGGTCTGTAATTTACAAAATGGAAGCATTTTCTTTATTGAAGCTCTGAAAAATAAAGTAGCACCGCGGCCGGCTATTTAAGGTAAGTAGGCGGATAGGAATCAATTCAAATAACACAAAATCAACAAGAATACTCTCCCATCCTCCTGTGTAACCCTACAGATCAATGCGGTTTGAAGAGCTGACATTTTATTGTCCTTAACGTTATTCGGGGATTGAGCTCAACTCAGAACAGTTCAAAATCACCAGAACTCTGCTTCCAGAAAAAGAAAGCTTTTTGTCTCCTGACCGTTGTGGGGGTCTGAACATGGGAGGCGTTAAGTGAGAACGTTTGTGGGGTTTCCTGCTTTATTTTGCAGAGCGGTGTCTGAACTTGCATCTTCTTGCTTCATCACCCTCGTGACTAATTTTGTTTGTTTTATTTTTAATGCGCTCACTGAAGCAGCTCCCGCTGTCTGTGGTTTGCCTTCATCTTCCACCGTCATCCTGGCGTCCGTTAGGAAGGAACAAAACTTGCAGCGTTACTGCAAGCCATCAGCAAGCCAAAGCTGCCGCTCCTGCTCTTTTTGAGGAAGTCATGGGTCATCTTTTGCTTTCCTACATGTTCTTCCTCCTCCTCCTCTCCGCCGCACGTGTCTGTACTGACCCAGCACTCTGGACTCTGGATGGCTGCTACCTGAGCAATGCAGAAATGATGTTTTTATCTCAAAATTCTGTGGCTGTTTTCAAAGCCACATGGGCTGCTCTAAAGTGACGGAAATTAATTTTGAGGAAACACTTCTGTGGGGGTGACAGCCTTTGCTGGAGGGGTGGTTAGCAGGAAAAGAGCCAAGAACAGTCTTTGAGAACGAGATGTCTTTGAGAAACCCGTTGCTGGAGTCGGTACTTTTATATTCCGCTTCTCTGTTGAAGTGATGAATTATTAATCCCCGAAGCTGTCCTGTGGTCAGCACTCCCAATGTCAACTGCTGTCCCGCCTGTTCCTGGGAGAAATGCGCACAGTTCTTCATTTACGCTCCAAATAAAGCGATCAAATTCATTGGATTCACCGGTAAAGTTGATCTTTCAGATTTTAGCAATATATTGTTCTGCAGACAGGGAATTATTTTTCAATTAATTTTTACAGAGCTTGAAGTAATTGAATGCTTAATATTTACAATATTTGTGCATTCACTGTCTACAAGTATTTAAACATTTGAACATAAAATATATTCTTTCACAATGCTAATAAAATCTAAGGACCTAATAGTCACATTCATTATAAGAGGCAGTAAATCATCTTTGGTGAGTTTACTTTTACTTTCAATGTAAAGGCAGATTTATGAGCATTCCTGTTGTGATTTATTTACCTTTTTTTTTTTTTTTTTTTTTTTTTCCCCAAGAAGGCTGTCTCCCTCTTTCTAAAGATACAATGTACTCCAGTGTACATAAAGAAGGATTATAGTGAGGAATTATTAAAAAAAAAAAAAAATCAGGTCACTGTTTCTTTCACTGGACAGCTCCAGTAAAAAGTTTAAGCTGATCTTTTGATGGGATTTTTAGATGTGTAAAAGAAAATAGTGGATTCTGGAATAAGAAGAGACACTTGCCAGAGTCAAGAAGAGTTTGAATACAGATGTGACTGTCTGCACTGCGGATGGATAAACAAAAATGATGCAGCTCTTGAAGATCTACAAAAATGGCAAAACATGCCTCTTATTTACCCTGCCCCCATACATGTGTCTGCTGCTGCTTTAGCGCTTGGTTATTGACTTCATCTCGTCTTTCAAGCAGTCTTGTATTCGCAGCAGTAAAACCCTTTCCATTAGCGAACATTTGTATTTAACAAACTGTATTTTATGGAAGTAGAAGCCTGTATTTACCGATTGGTTTCTTGAACCTGTGGGATTTTTCATCATTCCACTGAGAACTATCTCAAAGCTTTTAGTTTTCAAGTAAGATCAGCCATTCTCATTTTTCTGAGGCTCTGGAAAGATGTACATGGGAAAATCTCTGACATAGGAGACTCTTAGGAAATATTGTGAAGGAGAGAAATGCGTTGGTAGGAATGGAAGGTGGAGAAGAACAGCGTTAAAATCCCGCTACTCATGCACTCTGTGGCATCTACCACTTCCAGGAGTTTTTAATAGCCTTTGTGATTTAGCAACGAAACGTGCACCTAGCTTTAATAAATCTGAGTTAGGTTGCGAAGTGAGGACAGCTCCTCAGAACAAGTACGTATTTACCAATCCGTTAATGCTTCTTACCCGTTTCTACACACGTTGCAGTATTCTGATTTGCAGATTGTAGCTCTTAATCTGAAATAATTAAGCTTGCTTTTTTTCCCTGATATTTCAGTTCAGTCTTTGATTTACACCCAAAGATATATACACTTCCATTTTAATGGCATTTTGTTTGCTTGAACGCTTGTGATGTCATGAGATGAGTCTGCCTATTTCATTATATAAATTTTTCACTAAGCTATGCGCCTTCTTTTTTAGGAAGGGGGAGGTAAAATGGGTGTATGAATACGAAATGACTTCTCTATTTTAACTTCAAAGGCTATTTGGACTGCTTCAAAGGATTTCTTTGCCAAAGAGGAATCGTTTTTTGAAAATACTTAAAAAAAAATAAAAGGGACTTTGTACATGTCTACACTGGAAAAATTCATCCTCAGATGACTCGAGCAATTCTGGGCAGTGGTGATTTCAGTATACTTGTAAGACTTATTCATTATGTAAGCTTTGATTGGCAATGGTTGATGCCTCCAGGCTCTTCATCTATATAACTACATTTAAATTAAAAATAAGGCAAAACATTTTGCTACAACACGTCCCTTACGCTCTCTATTTAGTATTCTCCTGTTGTCACAGAGATTGCTAAGGGAAAACTTAATTTATCTATTTGCCCTTGTGGAATGTCTGTTTAAACATCCTTCAGTGGAATTCTTTTAAGAGTCTTGATTTCTCCAGTAATTCCATCCCTAGTACTTCTACTTAATATTATTTAATTATCACAGCGTAGCCACGGGTGAAATACCGTGTCATCTGCTGGTGTTCATTACCTAAGAGAGTTAGATGATGCCGTTATTAATAAACAATGCCTGCATTTCTGAAAAAGGCCCTCACGCAACACATGCTTAAATGTATGGTTAACATTCCCCTTGATTTAATGAGGTTTGAATCAAGTGAGAAGGGAATTATAAAAAAGAATAATACTTTTCATCTTGATGCTATCTTTAGTAGGTCACCGCGCTGACATGAATAGATATTCCTTGGAGTAATGTGTTTCTCTGTTGTGTCTGTGGGTGGCAGAGGCAGATGCTCTGTGGTTCCTGAATAGAAAAACAAGGAATAACTGAATGTTATTTACAGAAAATAGATGGACTTTTTATTTTATTTTTTTTCCCCAGGAAGCTTGCTACCATGCTATCTTTTTCAGTATTAAACTGAATTGTTTCCTACACTAGCTATTCACATATTAAAAATGACTTTTAATTTCTATTTTTTTTATTTCCAAATATAGGTTGTCCCCGATTAGTTCAGTAGAGATGATGCCACCTAAAAGTGAAAATTTGATCTCCTGGCCTCTAAAGCGGGATGCTTTTCTTCAAATTACTCAAATACAGTTAAGTCTATGAAATTTTGGAGATGCACACTGGGTTGGTGTGTATAGACATACGCACGCACGTAGCTATACATGAAAGTACATGGGCAGGCATCTGTATATACGTACAGCCAGCCCACACTTGTCCCTTTGCATCTCCAAGGGGACCGTGCTGCTGCTGAATGCTGATGTGTACTTCAGCAGATCAGACTAGAAAAACCAAATGTTTATGATTTTAGATGTCAGTCTTTTGGTCGGTTGATTCCCAGATGATTGTATTCTTTTCAGGCTCTTGGCTCTGAGAACAGCAGCATACCTGGAGATATAAAACCAAGCCAACTTTCTTTCTTCGTGACAGGAAACATTCCGTAAGTTGGAACACAAGTAAAATTCCTTCAAGCTACGTCTGTGGCATACATTCAGCCCTGGAACACGAACAGAGTGTTGATCAGAAATGTGGACCTTTGGAACGGCCAGTGGTTTTGTCTTCCAAGGTTTGTCCTTCCGGTGAATCTATGTATAGTCCAGAATAAGACGTTAAAACAGGGAAAGCTAATTTAGGAAGAAGGCAGGTGGCACTTGGATAACTTGCCAAAGTTGTTATTCTTCTCGGTGTTTTTCTTCCATGTTACGATTTGGGAAAAAAAGTATTTAATCACAAACTGCTGCTTGCTTGCTTCCTTCCTTCCTTCCTTTTTCTCACATTTACCTTTCCAGGGAAGCAGCTGAGCATTTAGTTTTGGGTTGGATAGAGTCCACTTTTGACTTGGTGTGAAAAAATGGAAACATGAACTTGGTTGGGGTTTCTAAATGTGCCTTAGATCTGGTACGTCCCGGATGAATATTCCTGAGATACTGGGTGTCTGGGAGAAAAAGAGCGGGATTGCCTGAGACAGAGGGTTCACTTTCATGAGGAAAAACATTTTCATCTGCCTCCCTTGTGCTCCTCACGCCCGTTGTTTCAGGTGCTGAAGAGCTATTTAACTGAGAGGACATTTGTTTCTTCCATTTCCCTTTGCTGATCTCTCCTCTTATATCAAAATGACTTGATGACACATGAGAAAATGAAGTGCACTTACTGAGCCTTTATGGAACGAGAAACCTGTATACCGTTAAACGCTGTCTATAGTGATAAATAGCCAGTTGGCAAGTGGCTGCTCCGGTTTTCCAGTGTGTTTTTCTCGGAGAACCTGCAGCAGATTGGATATAATTGCTCATTGCTCTCCATTAGTGTATCTCCCTCCTGGCAACTCTTTAATAGTTTACATCTCCTGGGGCTGAAAATTACTATTTTAATTAAAACAATTTGTTTCAAATGGGTCTCCCAAATCCCCATATAATGTTTTAAGAGCCTTGGGCAAAGAACTGAGAATGGAGAGCAGCAATTGTTTTTAGGGTTTAGTGTGAGGCTGAAAGGAGGAATTGGGATTTTCACGCAATTTCCAAGACCTGGACTTGCAGCGGGTCAGACTAACCCTCCAAGTACCAAAACTGAGCAAGTCTGAGATTTTTGTCTTCCAAATGTTACATTAATTCATCAGGCTGGAGAAAACTTCCTTGAGTTTCAGTTCAGCCTTCTTGTTTTCTTTGTTCTTGTGGAGATCGAGGGAAACGATGATTTTCTGGTGAGAGCCAAGGAAAGGGGCCTCGGACACCTGAATGCTACAAACCCCACGGAGGTGGGAGCGAGCAGCCAGCAGCCACGCGAGCGCTTGGGGCCGCACTCGGTGAGAGCTAAAGCCAGCCTGGACCTGCACCGCGTTGCTCTCCCTCTGCACCCAGGGAGGCAGCAGACTTTGAGGGGCTGTGCGATTTCTCAGCTCTTGAGGGTTTAACGTCCAGCTGCGGGACGTGCCCAGAGCTCCTGCCGTCTGGTTGAGCAAATATTTCGCCTGCATCAAAGTGCAGGACTTGCGGAAGTTTTGGGTTCTGAGGTTGAGCCTTGAGGTGACGGTGCGGTGAATTTGCTGCACCCCAGCAGCTCTGAGAACTGCACAAAGCTTTATTCCAAGCAGTGTTTAATTTCCGTAGACATATACATCTATTAAAGTGTATATTTATTTTTAT
>JMFS01129409.1:0-11020 GCA_000699545.1 Podiceps cristatus | reverse complement strand
TATTTATTTTATTTTATTTTACCAAATTATGCTTTCCATTTGTTTGATGGAGATCTCCGGTCTTTAAATTTGAGTAAAGACATGAGATAAGTTCCCACATACTCAGGTACTCAGCTTGTACAGGACATTTCCCCCAAAATCTAAGTCTGTCTGGTATGAAGTATCCATCTTCGCACATGTGCCACACGTGCCTCTCCGGTGGGCCGCTGTTATGTGGATAACAAGGCGCAGCTCCTGACCCCCCAGGGTTTTCCTACAGGAGCCGAGGAGCCTTTCCTGCATGCGGGTACAGTCCAGTCCTTAGAGCAGTCCGAGGTGATGCCTGTAGGATGTATAGGGAAACATAGTTCTTAACACTATTTCATTGAGTGATCAAAATTCATGTTACTGAAGTTATTTGGAGCTTTTTCTTAGCTCTGGCACCTTCATTTATTTGCACATGTGTATATGCCTCTAATTCAAATTAGAAAAGGATCTCTAAAGAATCCTCCTGCCTAAAATGCTGGGCTAGTGTTTATGAGGATGAGAGCTGACCACAATGTTCTGTCATTTTTAGTCTCCAGAATGTCTGTTTTGTGCCTCCCTTGCTATGCTTGTCTTTGCTTTTATTTTTCTTTCTTCTGCCATTTTGAGCCTTCCCTGTACTCCATCCTGCGCTGTTACTTGCAATAGTATTTGCATAATGCTCTGTGCAAAAGTCCAAGTGCTGTACAGTTAAAATCTTAGTCAAGCTTTTAAGATTAAATATACTTTAGATGATACCTTAGATGACCACGTTAATAAATAAAATGCACTTAGCAATTGAATTTTGTGAGACGATTTTGAATTATTTCACCTTCAGCATCTCAGTTATGTACTGAGGCAAAATGTTTTTATCAGTGCAGAATGGGAATAAAGGTGGCACTTTATCACTTGCTGAGTGAGACAGATCTTGTATGATTTGCTACCAGAAGGGTGGCACCAGTGGTCAGATGGTGAAAGGGTTGCCACCAGTGGCTGAGCTTCCTGGAGCAAAGGTACACCTGAAGTTAGGAAGTAATTCAGTGTAGCCATTGCAAAATAAACCTTAAACTAGTTTACTTTTGGTAGCAGAATGGCTCAATAGTTGCAGAGTAGTCACAGAATAGGGGAGCAATAATCAGCTAAACCTGTTTGAGGATCAAAACATGCTGCACCCATGGTTGTGCTGCAGGAACACGCCTGCAGCATGTGACTTGGTTTAAAATGAGTTTTGCATGTGCCGGTGCAAAGCTGCAGTCGCAGCAGTGACTGCGGTGCCGGTACACAGCTGGCTACTCCTATGCTTTGCAAAGGCTGATGCTACCCTGGTCTAGGGAGAGGGGGGCTGTGCCTCTTCATTCTTTTACATGCTCGTGTCAGACTGGGCAGCGTCTGTAGTGGAGTTTGCAGCTACCTTAGTCCTTCCAGTAAATCCTCACAGTTTGTGTAGGTTTTGCCTGTCTGCCTCCATTCCCCTCCTTTACACCAATTCTAGAGTCTTAATGTAGACCTCAAAACAGCATGGCTTATGAGTTTACTTTTTCCACTTAGTTGGTGGCTCTCAGAATGCTTCTTATGAAGGAACTTAGATGTCTACTGCTGAAAGTTATGATGTCTGAGTAGTTCTTCATCCTCAATAGCATCACCCTTCTCTTATGTGATTAAAACATGCAGTTGCAATTGTAATAAATACTGTGCTGTAATAAAAAAATATTCTATGAAGATATGTTTCCTTTAATAATGAGGTCTACGGCAAACCACCTGAGATTAAGATGTTTTTTATATATTTGTGTCTTATTTTGTCTCCAGTTTTAACATCAAATATATTTTTTGTACTTTAGATGGTTAATGAATCATCCTACCATTCTATTGAAAGTTAACATACATATGCTTTGCAGAAAGTCTGTATAATATTCTGTCATTTACAGGGAGTTGGCAGAATGTAGTTTCTAAATCTGCTGCTTTATTAATATTTTGAAATCTACATGATCCATTTAGGTAGGCCCTTGCTTTCTGTCATGAATGTTACCTGTGCTTGCTATCAGGATAAGACCAAATTTCGGTCATGTAGACAATACCAATGATCATTATTGCACACTGTAAAGTTGTACTTACACGTCAACAAAACATAGATAACAGCTTTTCCTGCTCTCACAGGTCTCACTGGGAAATTTGGGCTATTTTCTTTCTGGTAATTTTTAGTTTCTTACATCTAAGATCTATTCTCCAAGTTTAACATTTCAGATGAAGGAGACTCATGAGATCATATGAGGATAGGTTGCTGGGAACTACAAACTGGGGGTCACATATCATCCCCAAAGTAGTTCTAGTAGTCATCTGATGATTTATTTGTGCATTTTAAAAAGAGAGAAACTAATTGTGTTGTTAACAACAGCATTCAGTTAAAATACTCCATTTGGTGTAGTGCTTGTAATCTGTGTAGCATGATTTGCTTGCCTTTTTCCCACCAGATCAATCACATTTGTTAGTGAGATATATATGTACAGAATAAAGTTCCCAAGGGCTGGAATCTGGAGGAAAAGTTATTTCCAAGCTTCTTCAGGATAAGAAATATAGAATTTAAGACCCTCTTAAAATCCCTGTTGAAAACATTGTTTCACATGTTTCTATATGCAGTATATCTGCATGGTACAAGACATCCTACTGTTGTGGTGGTGTTGTCTTAAATAATGTGAAAAATAGCTCTTATATTTGTGCATGTGTGCATCTTGTTCAGGATGGGGAGGTGCTGTGCTGGTGAATCATTGACTAGAAAAACTTTAAAACAGCTGCTTGCCACTGTTATTCTTGTTCTACCCTTCTTTATTCACCTGTACTCTCAAATTTTCATTGTTATTTTTTATTGGATAATAATAATATTCTAAAGAAAATCGTATGCAAAAGAAAGACCATTCCCCAGGGTGGTTTGTTTAATTCAAACATAGAATCACTTTATTTCCCGACTTTCAGGGTTAACATTCTGGGAGGCTAAAAAGGACACCTAAGCTCATGAAAACTTACACAAAGGTCAATTTATCTCCTTCCTCCCCACTGAGTTCTTCATGTAATTAAATGTGTGGTACTTGAAGCTTACTCTACTTGTTACTCTTTTTTTGTTGTCTTGATTAAACATGACAACAGATCAATGGGAGAGTAAAAACGGGCCATTAAAAATAGGTACAGGCTTAAGCTAAATGTTCAGTTTCACTATGGAATGATAAAGCAAACCAAAATGTTCAGAATTTTGCTGAAAAGATTGTTAGACTAGCTGTTTATATGCTATAGCACCTGACAATATAGGTGGGAATGTTTAATTTGAGAGTATTTTTAATTGGATGAATCTGGATGTTAAATATATAGGGGATAGGATAGGATGGTTTGGTTGGGTGGCTTTTTTTAAAAAAAAAAATTAAATTTGTTGGTGTTTTATTTGTTTATTTATTTATTTTCTATTTTAAAACAAAGAACCTTAAAACAACCAAAGAGGGAGTGAAATTCTCTACCGGTAGCCAGAACATCCCAAGTTGTGGTTAATGCAAACAAATTATGGATGGAAAACAAACTTTCAATTCTCCTATGGTTTAACCACAGAGAAGAAAATAGGGTTAAGGCCTTTGTGGGGGAGTGATGATTATGCACTTGTATGTCTGTGCCTTCTCACACTGCCATCTCCAGCCATGCACTGGAGGTGGGCCATTAGGTTGATCTAGCAAAATAATCCTTATGTTGCCAAGCATTGTACATTTGGCCATTAATTTCCCTGTTTTAATGTAACAAGTGTTTGGAGTGTACAACTTTCCAGGTGATACAGCAAAGTGAAAAATTTAAGACTTTTTGATGAGGAAATGTAAATATTTGTACTTCGTGGTTTGCTGTTTGTTGGTTTTTTTTTTTTTTTTTTTTTTTTCTTTTAAACTCTTTTCTGAACAACTCTGTCACTAGGGGAGAACATTATGATTTCTTTCTTTCTTAATTTACTAACCAGATTATCTGTGTTTTCAGTTCATGCAAGGAAATGGCTTATAGTGATCATAACCAATAATGCCAGATACCTTCCCACCATTCGCATTACCATTCCCAGAATGGTGGAATAGAGATATTGTCTGTCTGTTTCAAGAACAGCTTTTAGGGGGAGAAAAAGATATTCCAGTTCTCTCATCTCCCCATTTCAAGATATGTGGGAAAGGGGAAATTTCTGAAAAATCTGGATGAAGAAAGGAGAGAAAGGGAGATATTAAAAAATTTCTCTGAACTGACCCTCAAAATTGAGGTGACTGACTCGAGTGCTCTTGTACATCAAGAGCTCTGTATTAGGACATTCAAACAGGCCATAGGGATATGTGTGGTGTTGGTCTATGCCCTGCACTCAACTGATGCTGCTGTAGAGTCTGACATTTCTAAAAATTACATAAGGTGTTTTCTGATTAACATATCATTTGTGTTTTGTCCCCATCACATGAAGTTTTGGGTGAAATGACAGCTTGGGAGTAATTATTTTTTCATCATTGACTTTTCACGGCCTTCTCTTTTATTTACTTTGTTCTTCTCATGCTACTTTCTTGATGCTGTATTGAAATATTAGCAACACCACTTTGAGGAATTGATCCCCTGGGAAATACTAGTCATAGAAGTACTTGCTATCAAGAAACCTATTCAAGTCAATGAGTTTACTGATGGTTTCAAACCTACTGCCTGCTAAGGCTCTGATGCTGGACAAAATGGATTCCTTTTTAAATTATCCTTTGAACTGGTCATAAAATAAAAGCATTTACAAATATACAAAAGTTTAAAAGCAGATAGAATTTCTCCTTGCTTTCTTCCCTCTGTCATGATTTGCTTTTTCACGTCTATGGGAGCAAAGTAATCTTACTCTTCCTTCATCTGCCTCTCCTTTACCCCTTTAATCAGGGTTTGTGTATTACTTTGTCACATCGACTATGGTTACCCATATATATTAAGTGTGAATTTGTTTGCATGATGGGATAGCAGACTCCTATTGTGGTTTTCCAGTCTTAGCCCTGTTATTTACAGATACAATAAATTTAAAGGGATAAATACTGGAGTCTTTGCCACAACATGGCCTCCTCACATCTCACGTGCATTGCCGCTGTGGTTGGCTTGGATACTGTGTTTGCACCAGACTGACCTTCTGTAGATACAAGCAAAGGCTGATGTTTTGTTAACCAGTTGGGACAAACATACACTTTAAAAAAAAAAAAAAAAAAAAAAAGATGATGACACTTTAATTCCTGTTCATATTCCTTTTCCAGCACAAAATGTCATTAAATTGTGATAGTGATTACACATAATGACTACTTGATACTTTGATTTTGCTCAAAAGATCTCTTTTATCTCATCATTATTTACACTTTAAACTCTGCTTCAGAATCTACATTGCTGTCAATTTATATGATGCAGATACTTAATTAGCACTGATTAGGAGCAGGAGTGTGTGTGGGAGAAGCTATTTTGCCACATACAGTCATTTTATTAAGCCTTAAATATTATGATTTAATGTGACTGAAGAATGAAAAGGTGTATTTGCAGCTTGTTACTGTTAGCTTGGTCGCACCAATTTGAATGCAGCCCATGAAGCCGATGGGTGAAAGGTGCAGGCCATGGTTCAGAGCTTCCAGGGAAGGTGCTTCCTTACTGCCTTTGCCTTGGTCTGGCATAGGAGGTAGGAGTGGCAGCTGTAACATTATAAGAAGTACCACTAACAAAGACTTGCTGGAAGTAGACTGTTTTATTAAAAGGCTTTATTAAAAGTAGGACCTCTCTACTTAGACTTTTTGTGTAGGCTCTTATGTCATCTGCCCATCCTCAATAACTGAATGGAAAAAGAATAGTGTTGAAAGGAAGGAATAAGATTTATGGAAGGAAAGGGAAATCTCTAAAGGTAAGTTGGGACATGATAAACAAAAACAGGACAAGGAAACAGCTGATTTGAAGCTTAAAGGTGGGGAGAGTTGAGAAGTGTGGAAGAACACATGATTGGTGAGAACTTGTCTTCCAGGGCTGAAATCTTGAATAATACCCATGCTGAATCCTTCAGTCTTGGACAAGTGGTAATAAAATCAAGGTGAAAAATAGCAAACCTGGAAAATTCTCAAATAATCCAAGTATTTGAAAATGAGCATCTGAGACAAAGCAACACAATCTCTGTGGAACTGATGCTAGAAAATTAATTTTAAATAGTTTGTAAAACTTCTAAAAGGGCTAGACATTAAATGTATTCTTTTCTGTGTACCCCACTTGAATGTGGTTAAGCAGGAGAGTACACAGGGGTACAGAAGCATCCTTCACAATGTGTGTTGTGTCCCAGCATGCAAGAAAAATGTTATTAAACTTTCCAAGTGAAATGACTGTTCATAATGAAGCAGACCAAAACAGATCTTGAAGTAGATCACCTTATGCATAAAAGATCAAGTGAATCTGATAAAGGAGCGAAGGAACTAATTAGGGAGGTTACGCAGTTGCAGAAAAGCCATAGGAATTCTCTTCACCAACATTCTCCTTGACTTTCCCAGTTATGATACTCCCACCAGCAGAGATGTTTTAAGGTTGAGGTTGTCAGTCTCTGGTTGGTCTCTGGTCCCAGGTGTAGTGGACAGAAGATCCCAAACTAGACATATCAGACCTACTGCACATGAGTTGCATGCTCTGTCTTTACCGGTGGTTCGAAAGACCTAAACTGCCTGCAAATGGGCAAGTTTCACAGGAGCAGTTTTTAAGTCTGTTGCCAGGATAAGTGCTGGATTTTGATGCACAGTTTAACTAGAAAACTCAATCAGCCCATGAACCTTGTGTCTCAAGGGGAAAGTGAGCCAACCTCTTCACCGTTGTCATTGTTTTTGGAAGGCAGTTCTGAGAATGATCCAAAACTGCAATGCAAGTGAAAGAAATTCTAGAAGGAACTAATCTATTGAATGTCAATGAATCATCAGCCATGGATGAGATTCCTTCAAGAGTTATAAATAAAAATAGAACTGTAATTACTCGGAGAAATGGTGACTGCTGTAACCTTTTGCTTATATTGACTTAGAATTGCTATTTTTCTTTGGGTACTTAATGTCAGGGGATTTTGCTGTTTTAAAAGACTAAGGTAGAGAACTATAGGCTAGGATGTCTTAAGAAAGAATAAAATTTTTAGACCACATAGGTAAATGCAATGTACTGGGAAAAGATGTCTGCCACAGCCTTAACAAAAGAAAGCCATACCTTGCAAATTATTACTTTTTAAAAATTTTTTTTTTGAGGGAATTGAAGCAGGCAAAGAGAATGTAGTCAGGATAACATAACTAGATCTTTAAAAAGAGTTCATCAAAGTGTCATATCAAATAGTATGAAAGAAAGATGCCATGGGGTAAGAGAGGTCCTCACGTAGATTAATGACAGGCTAGAAAAGAAATAGGAAACATATAATTGATTTTCATGCTGGAGAGAAAACCCTGTCAGGGATCTGTACTGGTTTATGGGTTGTTCAACATCTGCATAAATGAACTGAAGAAGGTTATAAATATTAAAGTCTTCTGATGGAACAGAATTCAAGATTGCCCAACTTGCACATAAATAGAGCTGGAAAGAATTAGAAAGATCATGCAATAATAGGGAATAAAATGGTATGTGGAGAAGAAAACGAGTGCAGAACACTGCAAACAGAAAAGGTAATTCTAATTGGACTTTAAATTAGCTGTCACCAGTAGGAAAGGATTGTGACAGACTCTTCAAACACCGTTGGAATTCAGGTGATGGATATATGGACATTCAGTATAATATCCTGTTCTACTGTTATGCAAAAAGTGGTATTGATTTTTTTGTTTTCTTTAAGAAACTGAAGACTTAAGGATTCTTTTTCCTTTCACTAAGATTTATGTAGAACATTGTCATCCTACTGCCAAAAATGATAACAAAATAAGAGTCCATGCAGCTATTCTTAAGGTGTTGTCTTTGTAAAGCATTCTGCTAGGGAAGCTGGAAGGAAACAGATTTGTTTAGACTGAGCTTACAACAATGTAGTGAGAGGTACATATTGCTGTTACTTTAATGATGTTAGTTTTAAACAATATTTCACTTGCCCTCACTGTAGGTCATTGATGCTACTTACTATACTTTTGGATACATTTCTCGAAAAGCCTCTGTAGACCTGCTATTTTAGTGTATAAAACTGGAGAAGAGAAATACATAGAAAAAGCAGAGTCCACAATGTAAAGATGATAACATTACATTAATCATAATTATATGATTACATAGTGGACTGGTAGATATTTATGGGTTCAGCTATGGTGCATATTAGTTTAACTAACTATGTAATAAAGCCTGAGAGATTTGCTGTAAAGAAGGTGTAAGGACTTTTTTTTTTTTCTTATCGCCCTTGAGTGAAGAAGTGATATGCTATTATTTATATTTTAATTCACTGGAAAATGAACGAAAGGCCCAAGCACAAATTTCACTGAAGTTCGGAGAAAGATGGGTTTTGCTCTTGTTGGGCTTAGAGGCTCGTGCTTGCCTTGATGTGATACAGGAAATCTGATGGGGGGCACTAAAACAGAACCCAGGAATTTGAGTCACAGCTCAGCATTTCATGTGCTTACTTTTCAAGTAAACAAATAAGTTTTCAAGGGAAACTAGTCTCGTATTTCATCAAGAATACTTAAAATGTAAATGTGTGTTATATGCTCATTCTGTAGCCATCTTCATAGTATTTTCATATATATTTCTATTCCTCAACTGATTAGCATGCTAAACTTGCCATTTCCAAACTCTGAATGTTATCTTGGGATCATTCAGAATATTAAAATACTCTTAGAGAACTTATTTTTTCTGTTTTAGATGCTATATAAAAATTGAAAGATGTCTTTTTTTTTTTTTTTTTTTTTTTTTAGTTTTAGATATATTTAATTTCTTCTTCTTAAAACCTTTTCTTCTCCAGCAAAATCCAACTTCCTGAGACTTTATGTCTCATCAAGTAAAAGAAATGTAATGGACTGTGTGTATTTTGAAATACTTTTCTGTGAATGCTATATTGTATGAATTATATAGTAAATCCATGACGAAGAGAATACTAGACTGCAGTTGTGCAAGTAGTGAACATCCCATAAGTCATAGTTTGGTTTTGTTAAGTAACAAAATTAAATCCTGAAAACTTGTTTTAGATCTGCCTTTTTTTCTTTCACTTTCCCCCCACCCCCCAAGTGACAGGGAGAGTGAAAATCTAGTTTTGTTCCTGGTGGGTTTTTTTTGTTTGGTTTTGGGGTTTTTTGGTTTTGTTTTTTACTAAGGTTTCAGTAATTTCTTATTGCTCTAATCTTCTATAGTAGTAGCTTTGAATGCCAGTACACTTTCCTTACTTTTCATTTAGTGAGATCTAAACAAAAATTGTACATTTTGGTGATCTCAGAAGCAGGTTAGGGAAATTGTGAGGAATAACCAAATGTTAATGATGCTTCTTTTCTTCATTACGCCTTGTTGTGTTGGAGTATTTGAGCTACTTAGCGCCTACATAAGTACTGGTTTTATTTTGATGCTTACTAGAGCTAGGAACCTTTCAGCAATTTCGTTAATAAAATAGTATTATGTTTGATTTTTGTTTGCTTTGCAGAAGTGAGGCTATCTGCTTAGACCTATCGGTACTGGCTGTTTGTGCTGACCAGTAGTAATTGTTATGTGTTTTTTATGGGTTCCGCCCCCAGGCTCTTTTTCCTCCCTCCCCTTTTTTTTGAACTCTGCATTTCTTGAGAGCCATCCCTTGAGCATGACAGGGGGCTGTGCCCTCTTCCCTCCAAGTTCCTCTGCTGGTGCTGTGTGTGGTACATGGGGAAGGGCTGCTCTTGTTCTGCAGCTGGGATGTTGCTGTGACTCAGCCCAAGACAGCATCGTCTAATATTGACGGGCAAACTGTCAGAAAGAATATAGTCAGATGGAGAACTTGTCCCCACGGGTGGAAAAATCCAGTGCAGTTGTGAAGTAGCATTAGTGCAACAAAGTGCTTAAGATGTGCTGCATGTTCTACATAGGTTTGAAAATGTACAGCAGACCAGGAAATCCAAATTGCCAAGTGGCCTTGCTCTTAAAGGGGTTTCTAATCTAAGCAAGGGTTTGCTATGCAGGGCCATTTCTAGAGCCTGGGGGGTTGCTCCCTTCAGAGTCATTTGTAAGGGTATGTATTGTTTTGCCTGTGACTCAGGATTTTTTTTCTTTTCATTCCTGCGTTTTCAGGTGCCCTGACTTGTTCTGCTTCTGCAGGCTTGTGGAATAAGGACTCTTTCTTAGATCACTTGCAGTTAAACTTCAGATGAAAGGGGAAGAATCATGAAGGGGAGGTGGGGGGCAGTAAACTTAAGCTTCTTGAATGGAAATGCCACACCACAATATTAGGTGATGTGTGATGCAAATGAATTAGGAAATACAGTAGAGTTCAGTACTACTAGTCTCTTCAGTAGTGTCTGGAAGAACTCTGTTTTTCAGGCAGTGCTGAAGAGGTTTCTCTGCTTGTCCTTGTGCTCTGCTTATCCCCGTGGCCTTGGTGGGCAGATTTTGCATTTTCCTTTAGCGGGAACTAACAAGTGAGCAAAAGGGCGTCTATGTTGAAAATGGTGTACCACCGAAGCTTTGACCTAGTTCTTTCTGCATTTTCTTTTAAGGCCAAGGTATTTAGCAATGTTTCTGTGTGACTTCTTACAGTAAAACCTTGTGCTTCATATACTGATGCCTGTCAGCATGTGTTTCAGATTCTCCTGCTTGTACTTACTGGATGAGCTCACTGATGGCGTTTGGGTAGAAGCTGTGCAGGTTCAGACCTCCATTCTTATTAATCTTTCAGGGTAATGTTCCTCCCAATGCTGAGTCCATCCAAGAAGAACATACTTCCCCCCCCAAGTGGCTGAGCATGGAGGGGCAAGTGGGATACATCTGGGCATCATCCAGATCTTTCCCTCTGTTTTCCTTCCCCTTTCTCTCCTCTCACAGTTTTGGGATAGAGCTTTCTGTGGTACATAGAATCATAGAATGTTTTGGGTTG
>KL287488.1:0-12089 GCA_000699545.1 Podiceps cristatus | reverse complement strand
TGACTCCAGCCATGCACTCCTGGCCTCTCCTTTGCACCACCTCTGGGACTCAGCTCATCCTGCACTGAACGTTCCATACGTTTGGCATGGACTGTCTGTTTTTTCACTTATCAGGTTTCCTAC
Source organism: Podiceps cristatus (assembly GCA_000699545.1). Classification (NCBI taxonomy): domain Eukaryota; kingdom Metazoa; phylum Chordata; class Aves; order Podicipediformes; family Podicipedidae; genus Podiceps; species Podiceps cristatus. The sequence continues at coordinate 11,966 of KL287488.1, read as the reverse complement.
CTCCTTAGCACACTCGTACAAAGCTGCAGAATTGGAAGCAGTGGGCTGGGCAAATGCAAGGTTGTCATTTGCCAAAACCCACATTTCTATAGCCAGGGTGTGCTCACTGAAACTCATAAGAGTTTAAAAGGGACACCAGGAAATACTTCTTCACCCAGAAGTTGGTGGTCTTCTGCAATCTGTTCCTACAGTAGGCTGGGTAAAGAGAGAGTATTGGCAGGTTCAAAATTGGACTAAACTGATTGACAGCAGGTCTGAAGAGTGAACAGGGAAGAGTGTACCCTCTTCTGCCCCTCACCTAATGACACAGGGTGCATTTATTATGATCTTAGCAACTCATTACGGGCTTGTAGGAGCACTGGAACTTGTACTAGAGGGGAAGCAGGTCCACAAAGTAGAAAAATCAACTTGGGACAATAAGCTATATGAATGAACTGCGTATTAACCTAGAGTGGAAACAGTCCTATTAATTTCAATAGTAGACTTTGGGAAGTCTCTTCTTATGACTCCTTTTTTACCTATTTTTTAGAACTCCATCCTGCACAGTCTCTGCTGAGAAAATTTCTCTTTGACCTCATGTTGTTTACCATACCCAGTTAAGTAACAATCATACTAAACATCAATTATATATTTCTCTTGTAAAAAGTGTTTATCTCAGAATCAGTTACTGATTTTATTTCTGAGAAAATTGCTTTGTTAGTGAACCATAAAACAATCCCCCACTTAATTGACCTCCTAGAGGTAATTTCTTTTATTTGGAGCCAAAAAATGTTTGTCTAAGTTTTTCTTAGATCATAGGTTCATAGGATCATAGGATTGTCAAGGTTGGAAAAGACCCTTAAGGTCATCGAGTCCAACCGTAAAAAAGATAAACCAAATCAAGCAGAAACCACTTGCATATTGTCTTATAGGCTCTAATCATGGATTTATTCTTTTATGTACTCCAACGGATTTTCCACCAGCTCATAAAACAACCTATCCAACAAATGTTCAGAAAGTGAGAGATGGTTAGTAGAAACAAAACTTTGCAAACAGGTGTGCCATATCTTTCCTACATCTCCTTGGCAAACAAAAAAAAAATAGCTAGAAAAGCAAATTGTGTCCTTTTCCCTAAAATTATATTTCCTCCAAAATTACCTTCCTTTGACATTTAATCTGCATAAACTGGATATAAATGTGTTGGCCATACTTTCATTCTTGTGCATTAATACATGACTTTATACGACTTAAGTAACACCTGTAATGAACAAAACAACTGCTAGTGAAGAGTTAAAACTGACACGTTAGAAAATCAATTACATTCAAAACAAACAGATTTAAAGATGAAATTTTATATATTTATAGTTGAAGTTATATGGTGGCCTGTTGTAGCCAAGCATGTGAATTAGTGAACAAGGGATGCCTTACAAACCTGTGCTCTATATTTTATCCCTAATGCTTTTGTCTTCTGACTGTGAAAAACCTGGATGATGAGGATTTAGAAATAAATGGCTTTTTTCCCTACATAGGCCAAATTTCTTCAGTGGATTATACTTATTTTTGTGTCACTAAGTAAAAATGGAAACAGGCTACAGCTCACAGTTTATGATACTTTAGTAAAGACTGAGTGATAAAAGCACTGCTGTACATTGTTCACCTAAAAGAGGAAAAGCAAGAGTCAAAGTATTTGGTACTGTTATTCTAGAAATGTATCAGCTGAAGTTTCAGAAATAAGGCTAATTTTTTCAAACACATATTTTCCAGAAAAAGATCCAGATTTAGCAACTTAAAAACTTTTTGTGTGTTTATTTTGCTTTTAATAAACTAACTTTTCTTAAGTACTCTTTGCTTAACAATTTCGAAATGAAGCTTTGCATTTTTTCCATTCAAGATTACCCTTAATTTTTAAAAATCTTTCAGTTTTGTTTTTAACTAAATCTTGGAAATTATTTCCAAGAAGTTAATGAGTGTGGGAAAATTCTCTTGTTGATTTTTTTTTGCTGACCAGGAATTTAGAAAGAATATTGAGAAAGTAACAGAAAAATATATTCTCATGTATATGGTTATACTTAAGAAAGAAAATATTATTAAAGTGAACTCAATGTTCAGAAGACCACATTCATTTTAAAATTTTGTCCCATTATTACCTTTGCTTTTATCCCTTTCCCCTATTCCAACTAAGTAGAAAGGGGTTTGAAACAAAACAATGACTCTGAACAAGTACTGCTTTATAGAGGAGTCTGAAATATGGTTCTGGCTATTTATTCTTTTGCAAATGGTCCTTAACTTTATGATGAGCTGAGCCAAAAATGTTCCATTCTCATGTTTGACTCTGTAGTTGGATGTTGATTTCTGCAGCCTTAAAGCAGGCCAGAAAGATAGGCTTGATGGGAGCGTTTGTGGGCCAAGCACCATATGCGATCAGACTTGTGTCAAGTGTCATGGACTGTGCAAGACACATTCCCTCTGCCACCTACTCCTAACACCTCAAAAACACCTCTCAGCTACAGCAGACACCAGCTGGCAGGGCAGGTCGGTGTTTCTGCAGTCAGACAAGCAGGCAGAGCTCGTACACGGGTTGCCAGAGAAGGGTCTGCTGTACTACTCTCTCACTAGAGGAGTCTTACACAGCGTGGCCTCGAGTTGAAAGAAAACCCATCAAAACTGCCCAGCGCTGAAGTTGCAGAAGCCATGCAGCATGCCTCACTGCCCCAGATCCACGTCCAGCTCGGAGGTGCAGACCCCACGGTCCTCTTCTGCTGAGCTGCCGCACAAAAGTGCCTTTGATACAACCACAGCATTTGGGGCTCTTACACATGGGGATGTTTAAGAGCAAACCCCATGATGTTATGTAGTAAGAGTAATCATCAGTTTTATAAATTGCAACATGGAAGAACCCATCTCATTCCATCTATTATTATTTGGAAATTTTAGATATTTGGAGTCATAATGCTTTTCAAGGCCAAGAACCATGCATCCAGTCTGACATACTGAACAAGCAGCCTGATTTACAAAGGTGTAGCTGTTATGCACCTCTTACTGCCATGAAAGTGTCAGATACTTTTCGATACCACTTTCTGATTTAAAGGTTAAACCTTATACAGCTAGCCTAGAACTCATTTTACATTCCATTTTTAACCCTACAAATTAATAAACATAATTTTTCAAAATTCAAAATCCAGCTGCCTCTCTGGCAAAGAACACCAGGCTTTATGTCAAGTACTTATGTCTTTAGCTAGCTTTGCACTCAAACAAAGCAGAATTATGACCTAATTCACCATAATACATATTTGAGGAAAAGAAACTTGCATATTTTGTGCTTCTTTCATAGAAAGAGGTAAAATAATTTTTACATCCATTCACGAAATAAATTCAGAACTGGGTGGACAAGAGGCAATGTGATAAACAAAATAAATATGTCCTTCCTGAATGTCTAAAACCTTTGCAGACATCATGTGTGACACACAACTTTTATTTCATCTTTGTTTTGTTCTCCTGCCATGACTCCAAGTCAACACAATAGCATCTTGTTCCTGTCAGAAATGAGCCAATGAAGAGACTCTCCAGGGGTTAAATCAATGTGTTTGGAAGTGCTCTTTTTTTTTTTTTTTTTTTTTCAGAGCTCTTGGTAATTTCAGAAAAAAAACTTTTCAGTTAAAAATATTTATTAGCTGCCAAATGCTAGATGAAATAATAGCCAAGGAATGTTATAAGTTACATTTTACATTTCAGAGCCAAATTCTGTCTGTGTTTCTTTTGAAACATCACACTTTTAACCTCATTGGATAAAAGATGAAAACTTCAAATTAATCTCCACATACGTAATAATTTCATAAAAATATTCCTGAGGTGAAAAATACATTACTTCCAAGAATTGCACAATTTCTAAGAAGTTCTAAGAGACCCAGAATACCAAAAGCTGCCTTCTTGATACAGTAACATGAACCTCTTTACCGAAGTAAACACCGAAACAAGATTTTTTCACTCTGACTTTGCAGAACCTCAGTAAAGGTCCTGGTGAAGTAGGGCACATGATTAATCACATATGTAATTAACACTTGCTGTTTAAGGAACTTTTTCTGTTGACTCTTGCTGCAGGCAGTTGATAGACAGACTCCCGTCTTCAATGCCAACATGATCAAAACTTTTCTGATTAACTCTCCTTTCTTTTTCAGGCCTCCCCAAAGCCTCCACTCAAACTCATGCTATTACTGTAGAGTGAATGTAGGAGATATGCAGAAGATATGCAAATGCACAGAAGGGGAAAATACCAAGGAACACTTTATGAACATGTTTTTTGAGGGGGGTATTTGGGAGGAATTATATTTTAATTGTTAAAAAGAAATCTTGTCCTCACCCAAGTCAACACAGTCTTCCCACTAACTTCAGGGAGGCAAGCCTCTAACAGCTTTTCCTAATGCTTCTTCTGTAGATATTTTCAGCACTGTGGTTCTGTGACATGTCTTCAGGTAAGTTACCAGATATCTTTTCCTTTAATATAGAGCCTTTTTTTTCACAAGAAAGAAAACCTACAATAAAGCTATAATGACTGGTTCGTGGAAAAAAAGATCTAGGCAAGTTGAACAGAGATGCACAGCTGCCAAAGCCCAGCAGTTGCATTTCACCATCGCATCACTAGCATTCATCGTAAAACAATTAGGCTTTTCTAAACCCAAAATATTACCTTCAATATAATTTCATCTAATTTATTGTGTGTTAACTATTCTTTGACAATTTTCCCTTTCACAGAGATAAGTTTGACAGCACAGCCTGCTTACCTTCATTTTCCTCTCAGTCTCACTCTATCTGCAAGTACAATTTACTGTTAAATTCTACTTTCTGCATTTCAAATGAGTGTGTAAGATAATTTTAGGGCTATCGGAGCAACAGAGAGCCACAAAGAATTGCAGCTGCAGTGGTTGTATCATGTGTAATAGTAAAACACTTAAATACTTGGATCAGAAAGAATCCAACTATGTGTGACCTCCTCCCAAGGGCCAAGCTTTTGTGCCATTCTGGCAGTGGAAATCGGCAGAGATAGACAGAACCTGCCTGTCCCCCCTCTGACAACAGAAAACTTACTCCGTTCTCACCACCCGAATAGGTACCCACTTCTGTATTTAACACTTCACTAACGGTTTGCCTTTAATATCTGACCTGTGATGCCACTGTTAGTCCCAGCTGCGATGGCACGAGCCACCACTTTCAGAGATGGCAGTCGTCACAGCTCTGAGCTGTGTAATGGAAACACACCATAAAGAACTCAGGTGAAACTAGCTTCCAACATTTATCGGGTTTGTTTTACTTCCATATCCTTTCAGTTATCACCTTTTCTAGCAGCACTCAAAGGAAATATTAGAAGCTGTTTACATGCATGCCAAAATTATGTTATCTCTTCAAGTGGTTAGCCAAGGTTCAAGGTCTCCCAAGTTCTTTTCAGTAAGAAAAATTGACAATGGAGTCAAGCATCTTTCTGCAGAGACATTTATTTGCAATAAAATTAAAGGAAAGCAAAGCCCCATTTACCCCCGCATTGCAGGGATCAAAACCAGATTTTTGCTCATAACTCCAAACATCTTTCCGCTGACATGTGGACCCTCAAATCCCCTCACCAAGCTTATCTCAATGTTTCTGCACTTGTGTTTGGTTATTCTTTGTTCCTTGATTCTCATTTTCTTTGTCTCTTAGCCTCTCCCCCACAGAGAAATGTACCTTCACAAAAAAGTCAGCAAACACCCCTCCATTTATAAGTACATTACAGATGCATTTTGTTGATGTGTAAAACAGTTTCACAGTGTTTTTACAGCTGATTAAAACAGCAGCCATTTCATAGTAGCAACTCCTCCTGATACACATTTACCATCCCCATGTAGTCCACTGTTCTGACTCTTAAGGAAAAAGCTCCATTCCAACAGAGAAAAAGGAAATGAACTGTAAGAGAAAGGAATAAAATGAGATAAAATAGAAGAACGCATGGCATAAGGGCATGGTTTTAGAAAAATCTTAAATGATTATTAGCCACCAAGAATGTGTAGAAATTAATTTCAAGTAACAACTGATAAAGAAAAAGGCTACAGTGTTGATGAGGTAAGGGAGAGCCTTACACCAGAAAATGCACTTTTAGCCAACCAGAGCAAAGGCAGGAAGAATTATCTATTATTACTTTTAAAGCTATACCGTGAGAGTAAATGGTGGGGGAGATGGGGACGGGGATGGGGACGGACCACAACAGTAAAGCTGGAAGATACTATTACCTACAAATAAATGGAGATGAAAAGGCCATTGATAAATTCAGCTTACAAACCAAAAGCCTTCTACTCGTCATGGCCATAAGGTTTTGAAACAGTCATTCCTAATGAGTAGCCTTGGTAAAAATGCTCACTGGTTTTACGTTGGAGCTTGATAATATAATGAAAGGCATTACATGATTTGGTGGAGTATTGCAGTAACCCAAGCATGGACTTCATGACTCAGAAGGTCTTTGCCAGCACTGTAGTCTGGTATAAATCTCAGCAGATGCATTCTTAGCTATTCTCATCATGTTTTTCCTTTTGGGTAACTCTGGATAAAGGATAACTTTCTGTCACATTGTAGTGCCATTTAAAGAATCTCAAGAGTTTTTCTCTCCATGCCAAGTTTGTATTCTCTGGGGACCACAGTAATACCTTGTGTTCCTAAGCAAATCTGCTCACTGATGTAGAGTCTGTCTCTTGTTCTGTTGGAAAACTTCACTCTTCCAGCACATTTCCACAGATATGTTCTCAGCTCTGTAGGTGAAAAAAAATTACCAAAACCTTGGCCTCCAGTTCTTCCTCACTGGCTAATTCATGACTAATTAGGTTTTCATCTGCATACCCAAAAGTACTCAGATCTCATCTCCTATTTCATACATTTATATCAACAAAGAGTAATATACATTTGAGTTTACTCTCAGCAAAGCTTCTTCCTTCTCCTAAGGTGCAAAATCAGATTAAATGCTCTCCTGTTCTAACGTTCCTTTATGACCGCACATCACAAATCTCAAGAATTTAGTGTCTACGGCTCTGAGCCCAAATAGTCCAGCTCTGGAAATCTATAAAAGAAATCGTTATGGATCCCTGCCTGAAACCCAGCCACAAGCACTACCCAGATGCACATTACATTTCCACTGCTTGCACCTTCCAACTTTTGGTGGTAAACATTAGGCAAAGCTTTTTGCAATAGATTTGCCTCTGATGTATAGTTGGTACAAACCAGACAGCTCAAGCCCTAGAAAGTATTAAAATAAAGATTTCCACAGGACTGTGGAGACATAGAGGTCAGTCGAATGTCAGGATCCCCAAGCTTTCACAACTCTGCAGTTCTCTGGATTCAGTATTTCATCCCACACCTTTGAATAACCCATTTTGATGAAATATGTTATAGAATCAATTCATTGGAGCATCTGCTGCCACCTTAGCTACTTATTCTCATAGTACATATATTAGATACAGTCAAGATCCAAATTGACCAAAGCCTCTTTGGACTTTTAAATTTCATAGAACACCCCCTGGTCTTTGTCAGTCAGGTTGCTGTTCTCTCCATCAGTTGGGTTTTTTTGTCATTGAGAATCTCCCACAGTCAGGCTTCCCAATTTGCTCATGTCTTTCATGGATGTTGCTCCAAGCAAAGCTTTCCCTTCACATCAGTTCTCAGATTCACTCTCTGTTTTCTGAAAAGCTTAGATGTGAAGCAATTCTTTCACCACCCAACACAGATTTTTCAGACCTTTCCATGAATCTATGAATCTATTTTCCTGTTCATGTATGTAAATGCAAGCAAAATTCTGATTTCACATAAATAGTTCAGCTGTACCTTACTATCTACTTTTTTCTAATAATACATTTTAGCTGATTTCATTGTCTTTTAATTTCTTTTATTTATGTTTTCCCCTAGTTTGTATCTGACATAGCCAGATATTGAAAGGGACCTTCTTTTTTTCACTTGAGGCATTAAAAGATGTTTCACTGGAAAAATAGTGAGAGCAGAGGGACAATCTTCCCATTGCCTAAACCCGTGAAACCTGCCATTAACAATAATAGTATATCTATCTATGACAATGTAGTCTCCACATGAAACTGCTATGAAAGTGTTAGAAACAGTATTTGACATCCAGCAAATTAAACTCAGATGCCTTAAAGCTTCTTTGGTGACTTTACAGTTAATTTCTTTGGACATATAAACCTTAAATAAATTATGTATATCTGTCTACATTAAGTCTGTAACTTTTCATTTGTAAGTTTGAATAAGTCTGTGCTTTTATAGCACACTTTTAGCTTTCAGTCTTTTTTTATTTTATTACATTATATATATAACCAGCTGGATTTAAGGTGTGTAATTGTAGGCATTATTTGAGATGCATACAAGTTTTATATATTCTAAACAGACTTGAAATGTTCACGGACAGGAATCAGTCGACCAGAAATAGCATGTTAAAATGTTTTAAGCCCGGCAGGTATTAAAAATCTTGCTAAATTGATTTTACTTTATCTTGGATTAAACTGAATCAACAGAAAATGCAAATCATGCTGAGATTTCCCTGTTCAAATTGCAAGCTTTCAGAACAACTTTGGTTAGTAGAACTCATGGCTTATCTATAAAGTACGTGAGTACTGCTTTATCCACATACAAACGTACAAGATGTTCCAACTGTGAAACTCTGAGCTGAGATATAGAGAAGTCGAGGCGAGAAAAATATGATTAGAAAAAAGTTACTATCATCTGGAAGAAGTCAGTGCTAGCCAAAGTGTCCAAGTTGAATATACATTAATTAATATTTATCAATATATTAGCAAGCAGGAAAATAAATTTAGGGGGTACATCACAGCAGAAGATATTAGATCTCCTGAAATTTAGGACTGTTGAACAGAAGCTGCTTATAAACTGGGGACCTTCACTTTACATGGAGAGTCTTTTAGAGTGTGCTTCTGATTGACACAGTATGAAACACTTTTGAAAACCCAGCTCAGATCAAACCTTTCTGGCTTAGCTCCCTGGCTTGCAAATCTGATTGTACGAGGCTGATGGAAAAGTCCTCCAAGTACAAGCCTAGCTGCTCTGATCCACGGAGAGGCAGGTGCTGTTGAAGGGTTCCTGAGAAACCTCATGTTGGCTTAAGCTTAGCTATTAAGTGTAGGAGGTTCTGCCTCTGGCAGTTTCAAAGATCATAACTTTGCTCCACATGTGAACTAAAGCATTTGCTTTAAGAGCATTGCTTCAGATGTCACTTGCAATCTAGGACTGGCTCTGATGTAATAATATTCTGAGTTACTGTCTCAAATCTTTTACTGAAACCCCAATGAACCTCAGGCATTCATAACAACAATACAAGTACTCTGTTGCGGCAGCTAAGGAGCTACAGTCGCAGGCCAGGGCCTCTCTGTGCAAGCAAGACAAAATACAAAAAATTACTCCAGTCTATATAGCAACAGGCTGCTATTAAAAAAGGGGTGCTATTTAGATGTTGCAGGTTAAAGAAGGAAGAAACCCACCAGCACGATAGCAATGCCTAGAAGTAAAACATACATGAGTCTCTGGACATCATGGTAGAGAAAGGAATCACAACACAGCCGAGTGAGATCGAAGATAAAACCTTCATGGGCAAGGGGGAAATTGGTTGCAGGGAGAATCAGCTAATACAGAAACGTGTGTCAAGAGCCAAAAGGACAGAAAGAATGGGTGGAGGGAGGAAAATAAAATTAACAACTTTCTTACCTTACGGTGAAACAATGAGCAATGTGCTGTTGATTTATAACTGTATCTAAAAATTGTGTGAGCTGTACCTGTCATCAGAGGCATAAGGTTTGGAAAGGGAAGGGAGTTTCTCTACGAGACAATGTTTCTGTCAAAATGCAGTGCATGTAATGAAAATGTATGAAACCCCCAGCCTAGAGATGAAACAGTACCTCATAAATTATTTCTGCAAATTGGCGTGGGAAGTGGGATAATCTGAAGAGCTGTCGACGCAAAGTACTCAAAAAATAGAGAAAATTTCCATTCAACAATCTTAGCTTATTTTTCATTTCTAGCCTGTGTAATTACAGAGCCAAAATAAGATCATTTTTCATTTATTTCTCTTTAATGAAGTCCATTTCTTACTATATCTGGCCAATGGTTTTGTGCTACATGTGAGAAGATACCTAAATAAATTGGCTGAACAAATGTAACTAAGAAACTATTGAACTGTTTTCTCTAGTGCTGAAAACAAATGAGTTCTTTCCCTCTCTCACCTTCTTTTCAGTTCTTATCGTCAGTCTTAAAAAAAAAAAAAAAAAAAAAAAAAGTTTATTTCTTTTTTAAAACCTGTGAGCTGAGCCACCTGACACATTTTCCCTTCTCTCTCATTTATCTGCAGAGATAAGAGCCTGTTGGAGAAGACTTGTGTTACACAACGCACGTCAGGGTGTAAACAGTAGAAGAGGCCATTTGATCTGAGAGGCTTTTCATCTGGGTTAGCAGTATGCCTCACATCCTTATGTGGACACTCACCAGACAAGCTTTGCTCATTTTCTGCAAACAACACTTCAGAAAAGATTATAGAATGGGATAACTAATTATTATATGTCTTGTAGCATAAATATTTCCAAAATAAACCTGAAGTTTTATAAATAATGGAAAAAAAAATAATGTTGAAATTGCAGTTTTTTATTGACTGAGGAAAACCAAAGAATAAATTAATTTCTGTAAATTTTATACTGACTAGTAGAATAAATTTAAAAATATGCTTATCCACAGGGGGCTATAAAAAGCAATAGATGAGGGTGTTTTTTAATAATTTGTGGTAATGAGAGAAAGCTGTGTGCATTCTTGTTCTCTATATGGAATACACCAAAAGGACAGTATGCCAAAAAAAAATACGTCAAGATTTTTTAAAACCACTAATGATTTTGGCTCCTATGTTTTCAGATGCCCTATGACAGCTGGATTTGAACGTAATAGCGTGTGAATTTGAAAGGTACTTAATGATTCACAAAGACTACTGAAAGAGTCATTTCTGAAAAAGCAGAGGATGGACATGGCCTGAAATGTTCATGCAAGTCCCTGAAGAAAAAACTACCTCCATAGAAGACAATGAGCATTTTGTCTTCCACTACAGCAGGACCAAGATTTCATACCTTGAAATGAGCCTCTCATTAAAATCCAGAAAATTCCTCACAGGACTTGTTCTCTGGACCTTTCATCAGCTTTGTTGACCTTCTCTGGACATGCCCCAGCAACTCAATGTCTTTCTTTAAGTGAGGGGCCCAAAACCGAACACAGTATTCGAGGTGCAGCCTCACCAGTACTGAGCACAGGGGGACGATCCCTTACCCAGTCCTGCTGGCCACACTATTCTTGATAGAAGCCAGGATGCTGTTGGCCTTCTTAGCCACATGGGCACACTGCTGGCTCATGTTTAGCCAGCTGTCAACCAACACCCAGAGGTCCTTTTCCACAGGGCAGCTTTCACGCTGCTCCTCCCCAAGCCTGTAGTGTTGCATGAGGTTGCTGTGACCAAAGCGGAGGACCTGGCACTTGGCCTTGTTAAACCTCATGCAATTGATCTTAGCCCATTGATCCAGCCTGTCCAGATCCCTCTGCAGAGCCTTCCTACCCTCAAGCGCAGCGACACTCCCACCTAACTTGGTATCATCTACAAAACTTACTGAGGGTGCACTCACTCCCCTCATCTAGGTCATTGATAAAGTATTAAACAAGACTGGCCCCAAAACTGAACCCTGGGGACACTGCTTGTGACCAGCCACCAACTGGATTTAACTTCACTCGCCACAACTCTCTAGGTCTAGCCATCCATCCAGTTTTTTACCCAGCAAAGAGTACACCCATCCAAGCCACAAGCCACCAGCTTCTCTAGGAGAAGGCTGTGGGAGACAGTATCAAAAGCTTTACTAAAGTCCAGGTAGATAATGTCCACAGCCTTTCCCTCATCCATGTCCTAGTTTTAGCCAGGACAGAGTTAGTTTTTGTCT
>KL287487.1:0-15605 GCA_000699545.1 Podiceps cristatus | reverse complement strand
TTTTTTTTTTTTTTTTCCTTTTTTTTTTTTTTTTTTTCCATTCAGGCCTGTTTGTTTGTTTGTTCATCTGTCTGTTCCCTCTCTCGCTCTCTCTGGCACTTGCTGTTCTGGGATGGCTGCGGGGGAATATCCCTGCTCCTGGCTGCTGCTGGGATGGGCTGTGTCGGTCATCAGGGGGTGAGACATTGTGCACCATTTGTTTTATATGTTCTATTATCCTTATATATTATTAGTAACATTTTTTTATCTTTTTCTTTCCTGTCCTGGTAAACTGTTTTTATCTCAACCCACAAGTTCTCTCTCTCTGATTCCCCTCCTCACCCTACCAGGGAGGCAGGGGTGATGCATGAGCAGTTGTGTGGTATTTAGTTACCATTTGGGGTTAAACCATGACATACACTTCCTTTTACCCTCCCAGGCTTACATTTGAGTTTCACATACATTCTATAACAAGTTTCTCTTTAAACTATCTGCACCATCCTTAAAGATTTGGTGTTTGATTTTTAAAACAAAACAAACAAAAACCAAAAAAACAACAACAAAACACACACCACCACCACCCCAAAAAACCAAAAAAAAACCAAAAAAAAACCCCAAAAAAGCCCCACAACCCTGGGAGTCTCAATGTTGCAGGACACTTAGTGCTGCCTCAGAGGGAAGTACAGCTGTCGAAATGCTCTGCCATAAGCTGATACTCTCAGTGTAGCTCTGAGGTTATAACCACAAGGATCTTTCCACATGCATCTCTGTAGGCACGACAGGTCCTGGTGGAACTCTCTTCTCTTCTGGCCATAAAGCAGAGACATTTTTGCAGACCTTAAAAAAACCAAAAAAAACAACTAAACAAAAAAAAGTCATCTAGAATTAAAATGGAACTAAGCTAAACTAAACAAGTTCCTGTCATGTAACATTCATTTTTCTTTTTTTCCCTAGAAAGGTAAAGAGAGGGCACAAAGTCCTCATTTTGAAACTCTCTGCTATCTAAAATATTGTTGTGCAGTTTCATTTAAAACAATAAAAAAACTTTTACCAGTAGGAAAGTATTAGTGAGATATTTCAAACATTTTCCCAGAAAATGTCTCTCCCTCCAGTTTCAGCGAAGGAATACTTTCTTACAAAGAAAGATTCTGCCAGGAAGTAGCCAAGTTGCTTTCCTGGCTGGTTGGTTTTTTTATAGCCATATCCAATCATACAGTATATATACAGATTTATATACACACCCACCAGCATACTTCATTTAATTTATCATTCCTTCACAGATAAATATAAGATGTTTTTTCTGTCTCCTCATACTGCCTGATCTACTTTTGGATTTATTCATAGCATTCCCACACTCTTAACCATTCCAGACAGATGCGGACAACCACCCTAGCGCTAGCTCAGAACTGAGGCTGATGCCAAGTGAGATAGTCTTGACACCTCTATCAGGAAGGCAGGAAACCAAACTACTCATTTTGCTGCAGGGTTAGAGAAGAACACACACTGTAGCGGGGAGACAGATTACCGACCTATGCAAAAAAACAAGGCCTTGGAGCAGTAACAAACTTAAAAATTCAGTTACAGCAAAGCAGTACACCCAGCAGTGACCAACTGGTAAAGCTTCCTCACATACTGCAACTCTGGAAAAAAATGTACAGGTTACTCCTCATCTGGTCAGGCTTACTCCAATATTTTAGTCTCTAAATAAAGGACGGTCAATTCCAGGGTTAAAACTGAAAGTAGAGCCTCAGATTGTCACCTAACAAACAAGGAGAATCTACAGAGTCCTGGACTGACTGACCAGCCAAATTTCAGAACACTCCTGGGTCAACTGAAATCAATGCAAAATTGTTATTTTGAAAGTTTGTGGTATTTTAAAGTTTTTAAATAGTTCTGTGAGCTCTGACTCTCTATACAGCATTGCATGACGACTACCATTCCCAGTACTCATCGCATTTTACTGTAGCACGAAGTTCTGAGACAATAAGACTATAAAACCAAAATATTCTGTGTTAAGAAAAAAAGCTATTTATTTGTTACATATTGCTCCATTCATTCTGTGTGCCACTACAGTGACAACCCAAGTCCTACACAGCAGAACTCGTGGCAACTACAGTCTCATGTCAACCACTATCACACATGGCCTTCCTCATAAAGTACCTGCATCTTTGGAAGTCCCAATGGTAAAGTGCACGTACTAAATAACTAGGGTGTAGCTTTGCTATCAGAGTAACATGACAGTCAAAAGCATGTTAATAGAGCCCTTGCACCATACCAAACAAATCGCATAGGTTCTCTGCTTGCTTACATGCATACAGACAAAGGACTGACTTTTCCTGCTCCTCTAGAATGAGATCCGGTGACTAGAAACAATTCATTATTTTCTGATACACTACCATTTAATTCTCCTCCATTAAATTATGGTGGTTATAAAATGTCTGCAGGCAAACAGAAATCAAGCCAGAAACCATAACATATTTCTTAGAAAAACTGGCATGGGATTATTTTTTTACATATATATTTATGTATTTAAAATTTCTCTGAAAATAGAATCTTTAGAACACATTGCTGAGAGCACTTTTTACTCAGGCGAAGGAATAATATTTCAGGAATGACACAGAAAGGCACGAAACATCAGCAGAACACTCTCTGCACCTATGTTTTCTGTAGCAGTTTTGTGGCCAAGTCCTGAATGATCTCTGCACCACTCAGTCTGAGACTTGACAAGACTCACTCCAAAAATCATACAGCTACAGGCACAAGACTAAGAAAAACAATAAGCTCATTTGTATTGCTGATCAAAGAGTATAAATTCATATACACAGCAGATGCTGCTGCCCCTTCACATGTAAATCGCAGATTAAATTCAGATCTGGACTTTGTCTTATGAACTCATCTTTCTTTGCTTGCCATAAATTGAAGTATAAACTGAAAGCTGTTCTGTATTTTTGCCTTACATAGAATGAAGATGCCCCTCAAGGAAAGCCCCCTAAGGCTGAGGCTGCTATGGGACGCCTGAGCAAGGGACGCAACATTTCCTTTAAAGTATAGGGCTATATAATCTTCTTTGGTGACCAGCTGACTTGTACCCAGGCTTAGTTCTGAGAGAACATTTGTGTAATCTGTCTCAAATTTCTGGGGGGAAAAAAAAAAAAAAAAAAGTGCTAAATTGTCACAAAATTCTATGAGAAAATCCATAAACTAAAGCCATGAATAATGAGGAAAGCAGAATGGCAGAGAATGGTAGGATTGTTAAGAACAGTTGGCAGACCAAGATTTCAAGAGGACAAAGACTTGCACAAAAATATTCTGACAAAAAAAAACCCAAACCCTACAAACTATCATAAGCATACATTATCATTAGCACATGTGAGAATTACATATAACCAACAGAAGTATGCCTCTGCACAACATCCAGGACATTCGCTTACTGTGTAAACATTTTAGTAACAGACCTGCAGATGTGGAAAAAATATTTATGCTCTCAACAGAGGTATTACTCTCAGTAGGAGACAAAAGAATAAACACATAAAGCACAGTAAATAAAAATATTTTTTTTTTTTTAAAAAAAAAGTGTTTATTATATTATCACTTCTAATTCCAGGAGATTTAATAGATACCTCCTTTTAACATTCACATGCCCTTTGGAGGCTATGGCAGAACGATGTATTACCATCTTCTTGTTATTCAGACACCAAATCAGATGCATCAGCTGCAAACATGGGCTCACTTGTAAAACCAATCCCAATTTGGGAAGCACTTCAGCATGTATTTGAGTACTATGTGGTACCCTGCATTTGTACAATCCAATCTTAGATGCTGTTGAACTCATCGATATGCACCATCCAACCCCTGTAATGTCTTTCTCTCGTCTCTTTCTCAAAACCTTCCTTGATATATTTGCCTCCAGCCCTAGACCTCTGCTTCCTTCCTGCTTTCTCCCTAAAATCACTGTCCGTGGATCAAGTACTCAAGAGAAGAAACTGAGTACTGCAGTTTAACACACTCCTGGAAAACACCAAAAGATGAAACGGCCCCCGGGTGTCTGCCAAGACAGGACTAGAAAGACTTTGGATCTGGGAAAAAAGAATAAATATCAGAACATCTTTTGACTCTTGTCACATGACTTGCAAGTAGTTTCCACAGGAAAAAATCCACGAAATACACAGAGAAGACAAGAACTGGGATGAAGTTGTGGCATATACTTTTAATCTCAAGACACCAGAAGTTTCTACATTCTCACCTACATGTGCAATTCTCACACTTTAGACATAATCTAGGAGAAAGTGCTATCGGTGACGAAAATGTTTTGGATGAGAAGTCGATGTATGACATTACGCATGTAAGTTAAAAACAACTGTGGGAAAACTGAGCTTATAGAAACTTTCTATCTCTGCCCCATATTCCTACAAGCAGACATCTGGTTTTAATTCTCATGCACACAATGGCAACTTCAAGCACAATTCGTAGAATCCTTGAATCACAGAAGGGTTTAAGTTGGAAGGGACCTCTAAGAGATTTTCCCCATCTTTCTTATAGGCCCCCTCTAACTACTGAAATGCTGCCGTCAGATCTCCACAGAGCCTTCTCCTCTCCAGCCATTTCCATGGAGCCATGGCTGGCTCCATTTCCACCCATGCATCATATTTAACTAAAAAGCCTAACAGCAGTATTCAAGCAAGATTCAACAATAGCTATTCAGCCACATGCTCGCCCCACCAAAGCAAAAGCTGGCAAAACATCCACTGCAAAGAATTCATGCCTCAGCTGCCTAGGCTCTGCTGCCCACTCTGAGAACCATAAAAGAATCCATTTAGCTAGGTTGAACTGTGCTATGTGGTACCAGAATAGGAGGACACAGGTGAGTATAATGGATCAGACTGCTCAGTTTTGCGTAATTTTAGGTAAGCCTGAAACATTCAGAATCTTATACTCTGATCAAGACAGGTAATAAATAATCTTTGATTTAACTTGAGTACCACAGGAAAATGAGTTTTTTCTGTTTCAGATTACCAGTATTTCAGTCTGGTTATTTTCATAGACAAGAATCACTTGCTCTACAGTGATGTGACACCCTTGAGCTCAGTTAACTATGAATATTCTTGCAAAGTTAGCCATTTTTACACTGGGGAAGTCAAAGCAAAAATGGGCAGTATCACACAACCCTAGTCAGGAGTCAAGTTTCCAACTGTGAAATGAAATTCCATGAAGCAATTGAGTATGCGCAGTAAAAAAAAAATCCACTGCTATCCTGATGTCTAGTTGGTAACGATTCCTTTATATAAAAAATACTGAATTGCCATTTACAAAATGAAGTACTTTAAAGCAGAGAGCTGGGCCCCAGTGACAATATGCTGAAGCTATCAAATTCTTCAGACACACTTTACACACATCTCTTCAAGACACAGAATAAAACAAAGATGAGATGTGGGGAAAAAAAAAAAAAAAAGCCTTTGAGCAATAGAAATTGTTTGTGGTATTTGATAAATACATCGAGCATTTAATAAAGTTTGGAGCCACAGAGGATTAAAAATGACAGTAAGTCCACCCAAGATGAATTCCAGAGTGTATTGCTTCAGACATTTAAGAGGATTTTTTAATCTCAGGAACAAATATTAAACTGATAAAAAAGATTTTAAAAAATGTTCAAGCAAAGCGTTGAGTAAGTATTTTGCAGTTCCAGGTTCTACAAAGGCTTTGTGCAAAGTATTGGATGCATCCTTAGTGCCTGATACTCCCCTGATACTCCGACATTAGTATTTCTATACAGTCATGAAAGCTCAGGCTTCAGTTTCTACTTGCACCCAAATTCATACTTTGCCTGTGTGCTGGTTCACAGGCTTGACTACAAGAACTGACTGGCTTCCAATACAGGGAAGTTAAGGCGGGGAGAGACTTGCTGGCTAGAACCATAACCCTGCTCCTGCCTACACCCAGGCTGGATTTCTCAAAGAAAACAAAGCCACACTTTGTCTCCTCATTGTCTTCTCTTGCTGGATGTGCACCCTGTCTCATTGTGAAGCTGCCCCATCTCTCCCAGATTTAGCATCCTGTTACTAAATCCACAGTCACAGAGTTTAAAGAGTCTTTCCACTGATGGAGAATGTTCCTGGACCCTCTGTCAGACAACCTGAGAGGAGGCAAACAGAGTGCACAGAGGGTCAAGCTCATGTATTCCAAGATAAGGAAGGCAGATCTACATTTTTGTAACCCAAGCTAGCTATTTCAGGGCCTTGTCCTGCAGCCCCCACTAACAAAACCTTGCCATACAAACCTAATACAGCATGCAATTCTCCCATCGTGCCTTAGAGTGAACAGGGGAAACACTGCCTTCTAGTAAAAAGACATCTTGTTTCAGGGGGAGGAGGAGAACATCGCAGTACATTACAAAGTAGGAGTCTGCATAGTCTCAAAACCTAGCTTACCTTCCAGGAAAATGTTTGAATACATCACAGAAAGAGATTCACTGCCAAAAGGTGTGGCAAATGACCAGCTTGAGACTCCTATTAGGAAAAAAAATCAGTTATTTAGCTCTTGGACTGCATTTTCAGTTTACAGCTTTGCACAAACTTTGTTGTGGAAACATAAGAAATAGTTGAAAAACATTCTGAAAATGCCATTCTACTAAATAAATTTAGTGTAGCATCTTCTGCTTATCTCACTATAAGAAATGTCTCACTGAAATACTTCCTCCTACCCATCTCATCCATTTGACTGGTAAGTCTGACACCAGACTTTCCAGCACAATGATCTTGTTAGTGCTTGTAATGGAGATGATGTGAATCATCATCACTGTCACTTCATTTAAGTTCATATTTAAAGTTAATGAGTCTATCCTGCCTGAAATACATAGCAAATTCATAAGTAAGTCCAAGATTAAACTCATCGTCCCTTCAGCATGCCTGACTGCTGACCAAACACAGCCAGTTCTTCAACAAAAAATACCTGTGCTTTGGCAGATACTAGCTCTTTGTGGACCTCATAAACAAACATGCTAATGTGGATGTATAATGAATGTGAACTAGAGGCCACCAGCATATTTCACATTCAATGTTTTGAACAGTTAGTATTTCATGATAATGGTCACTGGTAGATGACACACTCAATTCAAACAGCGTATTACAAAAACATTCTTGAAAAACTAAGTTTACAAGAGAGATCAGTGAATAGGTCAGTGGAGAGGCTGAGAGGCTCACTAGTAAATAAAATATCTTGACTCAACTGGGATTTATTAATGAATCAAAATATAAGAAATGTGCATAGCTTAAGGTGATACATTTACAGGAGGAGAAATACTACCCCCAGGAAACAAAAAGGAGACTCTTGGTACTTCCGTCATATTACAGGGTGCAGTACAACTGTAAGGATTGTTTCTCTGTAAGCTATATATATATATGTATACAAATATGTATTTATTGTATATTGCTATATATGTAAATATTTAAATACAAGGCCATCATCAACAGAGCCTTGACCTCTTAAGGACCCTCAGTACACAGAGTAACCATAAGCACACAGCCTGACCAGTATCATCAAAGCCTATTTCAACAAGTTGTCAGAAGAGTTTCACTTGCCCATAGGCAGAGCAGGCCAGTTCACTACTTCTCCTTGAGACTGTCAGTAGATAGACTAACCACCTTCCTCAAAAAGATGTGGCAGATCGAGAGAACATATGTTAGTAGAAGTAGGCTCTTAGAGAAGCTCCAGCTTTGGGCTCTGAGAACTAAGGTATTAAATTATTTTTACATCCTCAGTGATGCCAAAATTAAAGTTACGTAACTTCACCTCCTGTCAGCACTGGCGTGTCTGCTTAACGTATCTCTGAACGGGTTTTAGAAATGCCAGCTACTGTTTTTTAATCAAGGTAAGTCAGAATTAATTCCACTGGCAGGCATCCCTGTTGTAAAAGATACAGTTAAAAGCTGTTGTGGATGGACTGTCACAAGCGAATTTATAATCTGACAACATATAAACAAGAAAAATGAGAGCAATACTTGCTTAACAGCTGAACAATCTACTGCTATTAGAGAAAGAAAGTTAATAATACAGAGAGCTATTGCTTATGACTACCTACAATTTTCTGAAAATGTCAGTTCAGAATGCATACCAGGAACGTACTTAAAGCAAGAGTAAATAGAGGTGTAATTGCATTGGTCCAGTGAGTTATAGAGAAATGCAATTTGACCTCTCTTTTCCCTTATTGTCTGAAACATTATGTAGTAATATCTAGATTTAGAGGTGAACTAAGATGTAAGCAAATGGCACTTCAGTTGGTACGTCACTCCCTAGATACCCCACCTCTAGGGTATGTCTACACCGCAGTCCCTGTATGATGATCAATGGCCTTAGGACCTCCTCTCTACCCTGTTACCTCACCTATGCATTGCAGTGCCAGGGCTCTACCTCCCAGGACCCAGACACAGCTCAACCACTGCTTTGAACGACACTGTCATGAAGATCCTGGTCAGTCAGACTCCCACTTAGCAGCCTGAGTTTCGTCTCCCAGGCGCTCACCTTCTTGCCCGTCTCATTAGCACCAACATAGTGCATGATAGCCAAGTTCCTCCTCCATACCTAAGCCACCTAGACATCTCATTAAGTCTGCTACCTCTCAGCTACCTGCCTAACAGACCTTCCACCTCTGACCGCCTGCTTCCTCTACCCTTGAGCAGTCCACTCTCAATGTGGACTCTCACATTGAGAGAACCACTCTCAGTGCAGAAGCATATTGGCTTTGGCTGGAGGATGTGTTACACCTAAAGGATTAGATCATTTCTTCTCAACAGGCCATGCTCCTTCCATAAGGCTTACATCCTCCTCACATTATAAAAGTTTTCACAATGAGAGTGGCTACTACAACATCCTTTCCAACTTCATCCATGACCTTCCCCATTTCTTCATGCTATTTTATATCCTGCTACGTTCACATCAGGTGAACAAACGGATTCTGCTTTGGCAGGTGATTATTCACATCATATACTCTGGAATAAACTCAGTGGCTAGCAAGATTTTGAGTAACAAGAAAACCACACACATTTTAAAAGCTTCTAAAAGTTTAGCCTCTCTTTTTTCGTTTTCAGGCCAACTAAAGACAGAAAAAGAAAAAACAAAGGAGACAGAAAAGAAACCCAAAACATAACGAAAAAACCCGAAGACTTTAGGACAAACAGTCCACACTAACATGACACTCTTCATATGTCTGTCAGCACACACTCTCACTGCAAACTACTCCACTTGCTTCAGCTACTGCTTTTGTATCCCCTGTGGCTTGGCCAAGATCCATCTCCCTTGTCAGGCTCAAAGGGATAACTCTGACAAGTCCAACTGCATTTCCCTCACATCGCCCCGAAAGGCCAATGTTCACTTGCCCAACGAAGTCCCCAGGTAACCACCCAGACCACATGGCTACCATGACTGATATAAAACACTCCACTTACCACACTAGGCAAATGCTCCTGAATTTTTCTTTCCTATGCATGGTCACGTCTTTTCATGGAAATTATAGAAACTTAGTGTCTTGGTATCCTTTGTCAAATGTATTTGAAAGTGGCCAGAGGGTTCAAATCCTATCGAAGGAGGCATACAAACATGCATAGAGAGGACTATAACATTGTCTTCACTTAGGTTGCAAGCTAAGACAAAAAACACCCCTGTGTAATGTGAAAAATTCAAGAAGCTGAGTAAAATTTTAGAGGTTAGCCTTAAGACCATCTCCCTGATGGTACAGTACTTCACCACTGAGTACTACCATAGCCACTTCTAAACTAGGATCTCCAAATATTTGGAGTTTAATCTACTATTATTTCTGATTTCTTCAGATTTCCAGTGCTTATCTTACGCACAGTATCTAAATGAGCATCACTAATTTGCTTAAAAGAGTAGGGGTTTTTTAAATTAAAATACATACACTGCAACAAGCTGTAACCCGCACACAGGTATACGAGCAGGGAAGTGAAACAGAAACATAATCCAATACGCTCTATAGGAATGCCTGTGTTGATGAAAGGCACCTCTTTCTGTCAGTAACAGTTGCATTCATGCTATGAATGTGATACCACTTTACCCTGTATAAAGAGGGACAGCTTGTGTACACAAACAAGCCCTTTCCAATTCATTGTACATCAACTATTTGATTTGGTAGTTTGAGTGTAATTTGGACTTTTAACTATCCATAGGAAAAAAATGTCTTAGGTTAAACACCTCCTTCAAAGCTAAATAGCATGTATGGACTCTTAACAGGCTTTTCACCTAGCCCAATATATCACAAATTTTAGCCTACTGTAAAGAATGTATTTCTGCAGGAAATGTTCACAATATCTATAATAGCTTTGGAAGCAACTAATCCCCTATTGATAATACTGATCTTATTAAAGTGAGTTCTATCCCTCAGCATTTCTTTCCAAGATTAAGGGAGAAAACCCACATGCTCCTTGTTTGTTTTTTTTTTTTAAAAAAAAACCACAAAGATTTGTGAGTCCCTTTCTCAGTACTTTGATCAGTGAGGGTGACAGGGTGACAGTCCATGTCTATTGCTATGAGCTTACACAGCTAGAAACAAAGTATCATGTATCAACAGAAAATTTTACAAATGTGAAAAAAATTAAATAGCAAGAGGACTAACGTCCCATTTGCACAACACATTTAAACAAAGGAATTCCTTCTGTGGTGGGAAAGATGATCATAATGGCTCAATTTATCTAAACTAATTAAAAAACAAAACAAAACAAAAACCAACAACAACAAAAAACAGAAATACAAATATATTTTTAAAGCTAGTGCATACTAAAGAATTGTAAAGAAGGAAACTGGCAGAAAATAATCTGACAAGTATGCAAACTGAATATGTCACAGGTATATTAGAACAACTGTCTTTTGAGGGGTCTTTTGTCTCCTTGCAAATTTTCAACCACTTAGTGTGCCAATGCTGGAGAAACTAATAAGACTTCAAACCCCTCTGATAAAAAATAAAAAAGGACTTTTATTTAAAAATTCTTCATTAGACTATGTAAAAAATAGGCACAAATAGGGCAGAAAAATTAAGGGCATATTTGGCTTTTATGACCGATGTGAATTGTGTATTGCACTTGAAAGTAAGTTTGGGGAAATATGGTGATTCCAAGGCTCCTAGACATTCCTATACACAAAAAAAAACTCCTTCAAACACAAGTTTTACCAACCAAGACTGTTCAAAATGTAAGTAATTATAACACTGCTTACTGTAATTATAAACTGAATGTGTCTTGGTGTCTATGGTAATAAATAAGGAGCTTTACATACTCCATTTTAGAAAAAGAGACATCAAGAAAAAATAAATAATGCAAAGTAGCTCTTACTCACTATGCAAGTGCTGTATTCTTGTGAAGCCTCTAAAATAGATTCCATATAATAAACCTTCCATTACCTATTTTATATGGACTTTTGTGAGATTTAATTAGTGTTGCAAAGTGCTTTGAGATCAATGAAAAAAAATTCTGTCAGGGTAAAATACTATTGTCAGACACTCATTTCAACTTGTGAAACATCTTTTTGTACATACAAATGAGACTTCACATCCATAAGGAATCATTCGTATGAAGGAGCTATTTTTTAAATATTCCACACAAGGTGAAAATAAATTTCTTTCCAAGTAAGTACATTTCCAAAATTGTAATTTTGTCACTATGCACATCCAGTTACAGCTATGCTCAACCCACTTTCCTGGGTAACATTCAATCTATAAATATATGCCCAGCTTTTCATATTACCTGCGTTTGTCACAACACATCGACACTACAGTACTAAAAAGCGTCTACCCTGTTTAATAAGCAGAAATACTGCAAAGAAGTTCTTATAGCACTTTAGTAGTCATGATGATTTTAAAGCATGAATTACATAGGTACGGTGTAACTTCCCCCTACAATCCTAACAGTAAACCAAATGATACAACTGGAGTGAACAGGACAAATCTGGACGCACAGGTTTCAGGTTCCAGACACACACATATATCATAGTATTTCAATTCAGGTTGAGAACAGTTAAGTCTAACTACATATGTTAATTGTTAATATGTTAATGTGTTAACATGTTAACTGTCAAATGTTAATGATGTTAATTATACAGTACTAAAGAAAACGTAAGTTGCCTTTGTGGCTCAGTGGTTGACAAAAAGACAAGAAATGGAAAATCAGGAAGACCTGTGGATATTACATCACAAAAAGAAATCCCCAATGATTTTATTCTCTTGTTTATAATGTATCGAAATAAATAGAAATCTGCTTATAATATTGCAAAATATTGTAATGCTTACCACAGTAACATCTTATCTTAAATATCATCAAGGATGATCCTGGGAACTAAAATTCTTAACTGCACTATATATTAGAATCTGAGACTTGGTAAAGAATTTGATTTGTCTCATGTAATAATTTTCTCATGCCCTAATCCCAAATAATATATATGTATTCAGCACCAAAGCTGTAGTTGAACACGCTCCTTTTGCCAACATAACCTGATGTTGCTGCCAAGAAAAGCACTAATTTTGTGCCTTCATTTCCACCTTTTTACTGCTACAACTGCCCACACCTGTCTGTGGGCCAGCATGAGTTTTTGTGCAACTACACAGTGAAGTGGATCCATGAAATGATCTAATCAAACAAACAAACAAACAAACAAACAAAAAAAACCCACCACACTGAGGGGGGGAAAAGTGTCTTTTGAACTACACCTTAGAACAAACAAACAAACAAACAAAAAAAAAAACCACCACACTGAGGGGGGGGAAAGTGTCTTTTGAACTACACCTTAGAACGAGTATTTTCAGTCTGTACCTTTGAAAAGTAACTCCATCAATTTCACATCCTTAAGGAAGGTGTGCACATTTGGAAGCTTGGCCAGTTTTAACAACTATATCCATAATACAATAAGATACAACTTCTCCTAACAAGCTTCTCCCACAAGCGGCCTTGTACTATCCATGTCTTCAACAGTGCTATAACCGTTTCCACAGGACAGTTCTTACTACTCTGCTTCACTTTCCAGTGACTTACATGGGCTCTTTGGAAGCAAATAAAGTATCTTCTTAAAGTAAAAATTCTTTTAAACTAACATTCTCTGTGTTCTTTCATTTCAAGGTTTTCAGCCTTTCATTGTGCCAAATACAGATGCTTCACATACTAACATTTCTTTTTTTCAGTTGATGATCATCATGTTATTTTTAATATTGCTCTCTTTTTTACATTTGTAACATATTTTTACATTTCAGAACACACACTTTGCTAAAAAAAAAAAAAAGACCTGCTATGTATAAGGCAAGCTAAGTTACTGTTATGAAAGACATACTTCTACAATAGTGAAATTAGACACTGACAATTTATTTCTATAAAAGATATTTCTGTTAGCTCATGGTTTTGCTAAAAACATGTAACTAATATCCATTATATAATTCTTCTTACAGCTTCTATTCAGACTTTCCCCTTCATTAATTATCATTTAATAATTGCTTAATCCTGTGGTTAATACCTGACCTTATGACCAGAGGGATGTTAACTCATAATTTTAACTGCTCCACAAAATAATTTATCTTGGCAACAAATGTACAGGATAATTTCTGCAGAAAAGCAATATTTCCACATCATATATGATAGTTGTTTTGTCTAGCAAGACCTCTGTCCGTGACACTATTAAAAAACTGATACTATTAAAAAGTTTTCATGAAGTACATGCATCTGTATTAACCACATATAATTTCAGCATTTAAAAACAGCTGATTCCTTCACTCATAAAACAGGATTGAAAAAGTCAGTATGACAAGTATCCTGGTTCTATCATTATATCTCAGTTACTGGCACAATCAGCTTGGAAACGTGTAGCCCTGGTATAGTCCTGTGTATTTTACTAAAATATCCACCAAGCTTTCTATGCTTCTTTCTTTCATCAAGATCACAAAAGACAGATATTGAGCATTATTTTCTTCAGTTACCTGACTTTTTTCTTATTTATATTTTTGCCTTACAGTTCAAAAAGAGAAATGTTCTTTGTGGGGAACCATGAGTAGCAGTAAGAAAGCAGAACCTGAAAGAATTCATCACCAAGTCATATTCACCAGCTGCAAAATGTAATACATTATTGAAAATTAAGAAGATAACCTGGCAAATCTAAGCAATTATAGTAACAGGTTTTTTACAGGAAGAAAAAATTGTAGATATAGAAAGCTGTCTTTGAATTAAAAGCCTAGATTGAAAGATTCATAGATTTAAAAGCCAGAAAGTACCATTATAATCATGTCTTCCAACCCTCTGCGTAACACAGGCCAGGGAATTTCACCCAGTAATTCCTTTTGTAAGCCTCACAATTTCTGTGTGAGTTAGACAGTCTTTTTACAAAGGCACCCAGTGGAGCATTTACCATCTCCTATAATAATCTGCCTTGCTACCTGATTATCCTCATTATAATTACCGTACCTTATATTTCTAATAATTTGGAAGATACTATCATTCATTTCTTTGCCAAAATGCCAATCAATGGCAACTGAGCCTGTTTCTCTAAACTCTTCTTGCACAGTTTTCTCAACACCTGGACTGATATACTTCACTTCCTAGTTTATACTTCAAAGTAGAACAGGTAAGTGGGTTCACATAAATTTCTTCACCAGCTGTAAAACAAGTAACTCCTTCTACTGATGATCTACCACTCTCTATCATGTCTACCTACAGATCCCTATTTCTGTTTACAAAGAAAACATCTGCAAACCATCAGTTCAAGGACTAAACTACTATTGCTAATAAAAGCCTGTAACTGTATCACTGTAGGAGTTAATCTAGAATATTTCTGCATTATCTGGTAGTCAAGATACCAAAGCTACTACTTTTGTCCCTTCTAACATTCATCTATGTGGAAATACACAACATAGCCCTAAAAGGAAACAGTGACACATCATCCTATAAGCAACTCACCAGATATAAATCAACCAACAAACCACCACAGGACCAGGATTCAATATACACACAGAAAACAGCGAGTAAACTCTGACACTAGTGGGGTAATATTCTCTACTACACGCTGTTTAATATCTGTCTTTGTAATTAACAGCCTTATTGCATAACACAAAATCCATAGGTGTGGCAGGTCTAAACCCAGTAGCAGCAATGTAGTACTGCAACATCACTCTCCCCACCAGGAGGGCAACACCAGCTGTGGCACGGAAAAAAAAAACAAAAACCTTACAACAGCATTAGGACAAGAACTGCAATTCCACTGAGTGACTAAAATTATCCTGGCATAGACTGAGCAAGAATTACCTTGTGATGTTAAGCAGAGAAGAAATTTCTAAACTGTATCACTGATTGATGTGTGAATCAGCTGCCTAGGAGACCGTAAGAAGAAAATGAAGGGTTTATGTTGTCCTGAATAACACGAAAGACCTTTATCTGGTACAAAATATCACCACTGAAACGCAACTACGTAACATGGTTCTTTATACCTATATTCAGCATCTCTTCAGCAGCAACAAACACCACAAAATCCAATGCAGTAAGAGCTACATTAAAATGAAAATGCTTGTTAAAAGTATGATAAAGCAAACTACTGTACAAGAAGCAGAGCACCACTGTGCTAATAATTTCAATTAAGAAAGGCTTGAGAAGGGGGGG
>KL287485.1:26645-43225 GCA_000699545.1 Podiceps cristatus | reverse complement strand
TTATATGCAGTACTTCAGGCTATATTCACTACTGGGAACTGCTTTGTTGAGGTTAGGTTTAGGTAGTTGGTCTCAGGAAAACTTAACACATGCGAACAGTGTTATTCCTAAAATGCAGTTCTTACAGCATGAGGCTACAAACTCCTATTTATAAGTAGTTTCCCTGTAGTCACAGTAAAAGTGTGTTTCTTCAAGAGAGCATATTTGGTTAATTTATTACAGCTGTATTATATTATGCAGTTTATACTTCCTAAATCTACCACTCAGACACTTCACCCCTGGTCAAGAAAAAATCAGCAATGTTGTCAAGTCCTTTTTTGGAGAAGTTACATGGTGGGTTTTAACAGAAAATATTCTACAGTTGGGTTTTTTTTTTTTTGTTGTTAGGTGTTGTGTTTTGTTTTGGTTTTTGTGCTGCTTACCATGCTCGGAGCAGCTGCCTTTGAACCAGCTGGTTCAGCCACTGTCCTCACCTCACTCGTTTCACCATTTCTCTTTCAGCTGATTTTAAGGTCCGTTCTGTCTGTGGTGTTATGAAAGAAATCTAACTGTAACGTTGCATATCCAGTCACACTGACAGGAATAGGTTCTTTTTCAGAAAAACGTAACTGATGTGGAAAATACAAAAGATAGTGGAAGCTGTTGTGAAATCTGATGTAAGCGCTACTCATTTTGTAGTGCTGTTTCTTTGGGAGGGGGTGGGATATGCACAGGTTTTAGAACCTAACAAATATTTAGGCTTAGTGTGCCTGTAGCAGAGAAAATGAATTATCAAGCAGTCCTGCACAGTTTTTAAAGATGACAGATGCTGGTGGATCAAACAGGTGATTTAATTTTTCCTCTTTAAGTACATGAAATTGTTCATTACAAATGATGGCCCAGCTCACTCTGCTGTGGGAGGATCCTTTGTGAGATACTCAAGATTAAAACAAACCTATATGTTCTAGTAACACAAAGGAACATTTGTCTTTGAAACCGGTGGGTGGATAAAATTCTTTGCTTAAGTTTTTAAAAGCTCTCTGCGGGCTGTGTGGAGAATTGCCACATGCTTCTCATAGATTCCAAATTTCTGCCATAGCAAGTCCCACTGGTTTCAACCACAGGCTTTTTTGTTTTCTGTACTCTCCTTTGTAACCCCCAGCAAATGGAGGCAATGCCAGAAGTTGTGGAAAACAAGAGAGAGAGGCTGCGAGCCAGGCCTACACTGCTGCATTCCTCTGCAATGGCAGGCCACCGTGTGGGCTTCGTTTCAGCTCTTCATTGTAAACCAGTGGCACGGACAACCAAGCGACCGACTCTATGAAAATATGCAGAGTGCAAGGCAGTTTGTGCAATCAAGTGAATTCGTTTTACTTACAATCCTGAGGTCAAAAATTGTTTTCCCACAGGGGTATTTTTAACTTTTTTGAATGCCTCATTTTACCTGCATATTTCTTTAAATATGCTCACAAGCAGACAACACCTTCACACACCCGTGAGGCAAATAACCAAGTCCAGAGCCATTTTCTTTTTGCTGTGGTTTGTGCCATGTATTCCCAAATAGATGGATTTCTTTCCACATAGCTGGTCAATGCACTTGGGTAAAGGCAGCAGATGGCTCAGTGGAAAGCTTTTCTGTAAGACCTCAAAAGTTAGGAGTAACTGGTAATTCCTTAGAAAGATGCATCACTGAATTGCAGAATATATGTACAGCCTGTACTAAAAAACTCATTAGAACAGGGGAAGAGGAGGAAGTTAAGCTCAGTGCAGTGATAGATGATGTGTAACTTCGGCCCCCCAGCTAATTTCTTGCATGTTGAATCTGGTGTGACTTTCAGAGTAGGTTTAAGGAAAAAAAGGTCTGTTGTACCTCTGGTTTTAAGCTTCAGCATCCCCTGTAACAGGAGAATGCATAGAGCTGGTATGCAATTTCTGCTATGGTTCCTGTGGTTTGAAATGCATTCCTGGCTGGCTTGCTTTGGTCTCTTTCCTTTGACATGGCCAGAATGACTATGGCTATTTCAGCTGCTGCCACTACTCATTTTGCTACTTTCATTGAGCGTCTGTGTGAAGGGCTAAGTTTCTTCAGTAAGAACAGGAAGGAGCAAGAATATTTAAGAACATAAATAATACAGGGTGGACAAGTTTGGGGAAGGTATGACATTGGGTTTCCTCCATCACGTCTAAAAACCTCACTCCCAGAGAGCAGCCCCTCACAGTGGGTAACAGGACGTTAATGCATTTCAGCCCACAGTAACCACACGTGCTGCCTGTTAATATCCAAACTTTGGGCACGAATTACAACATTGGGTGAGTACTGCACAGACTGCAAGTGTTTTCACATCTCTGACATGTAGGTGCCAGGAGTTGTGCGTGCTTTGGTGAAAAGCCTGACAATACAGAAGTTTGCCAGCAAGAGGACCCCTGGTGATGGTATATCAAAAATTTGACTCAAATAGTATTACTGTTTTTTATACAGTGATACTGTAAAACTTAATTGCCTTTAGTGGAGCAATAATGCTGAACACAAGCTGTAATGAATACACAGCGTATTTTTAGTTTTTATGTTTATATTTGTTTCGTAGAACCAACCCTCTCAAATCATGAAATTGTCAGCAAAACTAAAAATGATGTGGTTTGCTAATTCACGAGATAAGACTTAGGCATGTTTATCGGAGTGTCACCATTCCAGCTAGATGTCACATTCCTGTGTGTTTTCACCTGGTCATTGATTGGTCCTGTCATGGTTTTACCAGGTAAGTTGAAGCAGTCGGCATAATTACCCTACCAAAGGAGCTACCACAGCAACAATTCCCCAGAGCGCCTGTACCACCTGTTAAAGGGATCCCTCTTCCAAAGGCTCTTAAGTGACAAGTACCCCTTAGCTTCACTGCGGAGTGATGCTTGAGGGATGCACGTATCACGAAACCGGTACTCTTGTAACAAGCAATGGTTCACAGTTGCATATTAAACACTTTGGGACAGTGAAGTCTAGCAGGATTTAGGGGAAAAGTCCTTTCTTGTCCCCCAGGAGGGAGTTTATGATTTTGATTATCCTTATCAACAGTGACTGTATGCAGTACAGAACGTTTACGGCATATCACCTCTCTTGTATCGACAACCTTCAGGATAAACTACTACATGGGTATAGTTTTCCAGCTCTCCTTCCTAAGCTCTGAGGATTCTCTTTCATGTAGCTGAGGGAAGGTCCTGAAAAATGTACATCTCAGCATGATGACAAGACCTATTGTCTGGTATATTGAGGGAACCAAGAAGAAACTGTCAAGTCAGCTTGGAAGGTTTATTTATCCCAGTGTCAAAAGAACAGCACTAGTGTTGCAGATACCTTTGGCAGCCAGCAAGTTTTTTGTTGAGTGGCCCCTGAGAAAGAAGGTTGCTAGTCACTTCAAGAGAGATTTTACTGGGTCTCTTATCTAGTAAAACAGCTACTTGTGAACTGATGCCAAAGTATGTCAAATGTTCGAGGCATTTTTTCAAGCAGATCTGGAATACATTTTAGGTTAGTATCAGAAATGAAGTGAGAGGAATTGCACTTATTTTTTCATACTCTAGTAATTAGTGTCTGAAAGAATATTACTAATACTACAGTCGTTCTTCTGTGCAACTTTTTTTCCTACCGCATAGTTTTATGCTTAAAAATACATATTCCTATTCTACCTGAGTGAATGCAGTATTCAAGTCCTTCAAAATATGAGCATAAATAATATAGACATAGTGTCATCCCTTTCTCCTGCTAAACCTTCAAAGACAGCTATTTCCATAGTAGGATGCAAACTGGCACTTCCCTTCTCTCCATCAAAACCTTTTTGTGTTTTCCTGCGAGCTCTGCTGCAAGGCCAAGCTCTGCTTCCTCAACGGCTGCTCTTTGGCGGGAGATGGCCAGGGAGGGCTTGCAGAGATGAGATCTTTCATGAGTCTGAAAACAACTGTGCCAAGACTTAGGTATTTGTGAGGGTCTAGAATGAGTAGATCCTATCTGACCTATTGGTTTTCACTCCAGCAGTAGCGCTCGGGGGGGCATAATGCTGCCTGCAGAGAATGGCTAAGAACTGGTATTTCATAAGGCATCAGGGATCCAGGGAAAGCAGCATTTGTCTGGCTCTTCTTGTAATTTAAGTGGAAGTTCCATTCATCTGGCCACAGCAATGCAGTCTACATATCAGCTCTAAAAATGTGTTGTGCCTTTACCAACAGCTGTGCAGTCTGATCTTTATCGACCCAAGATGTAGTATTGAACCAAACTTGGTCTTTTATTCAACTTAGTTCAATAGAAGTAAATACAACTCTGTAGTATTTATGACTCTATACTGGGCCGGGTGGGATTTTCCACTTTTTGCTATGTTCTTAGTAAGGTAAGACTTACCTTACTAAGGTAAAACTCAACTCATTGGTGGAATGGAAACACCCTCACCACCTTTCATTCTTGTCTGGTAAGAGCCTTATGCTCTATAATGTCTAATATATGCAGCGAGGGAGGAAAGTCAAAGGCGTGCATGTTGGCTTAGCAGATGGCTTCTCCTTTTTGTGGAGGTTTAGTCTATAGCTTGATTAGCCCATAGGAAAAGCTGAGTTTCTTGTGCAGAAAAATATTCCTCATTCAGTGGCTCTGAAGCTCTAGAGAAAATTTTCATCTGTGTGGAATTTCTTCCTTGAAAGTGATAAGCTTTGGCAAGGAGGGAGGGGAGTGAACTGTAATGGAAGCGGTCTCTTGGCGAACTGCAGTAGGATTGTTAAACTCATGTGAATCTGTATTATGAGAGACACTGGCATTTCTCTCTGTGTGCATTCTGCTAGCAAATGGGAAAATGTTTGTGTAAAGGCTAAATGCACCAGCAGATCAGTTCTAGTTGTGTTCAGAGCTATGACAACTGTTTGTTTCACAATTATGCTGCATGTCATCTATTCCAAACAGAAATATTTGTTCAAAATGGATTTCCAACAGTTTGACAAGCATCAGACAAACCAAGTAATTAGATCTGTGAAGTGAAATGTCTGATGGCATATTGCCTTCTAACCATATTAGTGAAGTTAGGCTGAGAGCCATTTTTTGTCTGCAGTGTCTTAGCATGATGAGGATAAATCAAGCTTTGCAGTTCAGATGCAGACACAATTCTTTCCTCCCTCTCCCCAAATACTTCTGTAGTGAAGTCTAATGGCTGTAGACACTCCCATCCACTGTGACCTGAGCTGCAGTAAAAGTCCAAACCAGGAGCTGGATTGTACTTCTTGATGGTGCCCAAGGGAGGGATTGGAACCCTCTCAAGCATTTTGATCAGGTAACTCCTGTATTTTCTAAAAACACTCAGCAAACAACCAGGACATCCGTAGCCTTGTTTGCTGAACCTTTCTCAGCACAGGTTTACTGGTTTGCACCCTTTCTCTCATCCCCTTTTAGTGTGATCAGTGAGTGCTCTCACTGCACGCGAAGCCATGCAGCGCTCCTCGGTGCCATCTCCAGCGGTAGAGCACTGGCTGGAAGCCTGGACTGGCCTTGCTCTTTCTGACAGATGACCTGCACCGGTCTGCAGGATGAACGGCTTTTCCTGCACTTGCCTTGATGCTTGATACAGCTCAGCACCAAATAGTTAGATCCCTTTTCCAAGGAAATTGTGTTAAATTTGTCTGATTTGTGTTTGATCCTGGCTCTTGTAGTAGGTTCCAGTGTGTAATTACTGCTGCATCTTCAGACTCCTCGTTTACATGTGCGGCCACAGCTCTGTTGTTCCATCTACTCAAGAACGTTGGAGGTTGAAGTGTGTGTGATAGTGCAAGAAAAATGGAAGTGTGTGACTTCAGGACAGTATCCAAAGACAGAGTTGAATTTGAGCTCCCAGCGGTGCCTTATGCTATACTTCCTGCAAAATAATTCCTTAAGGTCCTTTGTCTAGTGAACTTACCTGCATAAAGAGGAAAGGCAGAATGCTGGGAAATGGCTGTCTCAAAGCAGAGTTGGAACCCAGACATCCTCAACTGCAGATTATATGTAGTGATGATGGACGTGCTTTTTCTGTCCTTTTCATTCTTTCAAATGTCCCGATATTACCACAAAAGTTACTAAAAGCCACGTGTTCCAGAGTAGTGGTTTTCAGCCTCTTAAATAATGCAAGGCAAACTTACAAACACATTGCACGTATGCCTTACTACTACAGCTTACTGAAGATCTTAAAATCTTATGTGTTACAAAGCTGAGTAATTTTTAGGTGTAACCTTTTGTTGAAGTGACTAAAACCAGGTAAGTCAATACAAAATTCTAGGTGTCTTACTTATATTATCAGCATTTCAATAAACTGAAATATAGTTGACCCAGGGTTGAGAACTGTACTTCATTATGTTTAACCATCCAGTTGCCATCTTACAGGATAGGACCAAAAAAGTAGAAAAGGACACATATACACTATATTTCATGTACTGAAGAGTATATACTGCTTTATAAATATACATGATTTAAGCTAAAATGAAAAGTTGATTCAAAAGGTCCCTAAAGTCAAGTGAGATATTTTTCATCTTCATATTCTGAGGAAAAAAAGCCCAGAAAAAGGAAATCAGTAATCAGTCACAGCAATGTGTTAGAATTTTGATTAATGTACTTTTTGATGTTTGTAATGAGTAAATAATACTTAATTCTTAAGATTTCTTACAAATACTTAAGCTGCTGTCATGTATTATTACAATCAGTATTTGCAGTATGCTGTGCCTGTTGAACTAAGCCTCTCTTGAGAAGCCCAAGTAGGGAAATATGCTTTTGTCATCTTCATATTCCTCATTTATTTTACAACATTTGTAGAGGGAGCAGCAATAAGAATGTGAGAGGAATTACAAGTATCTACAAGAAAGCAAGGTGGAGTGGGAGGAGATGAAAAACTTGTAGTCCTTTTGATAGGACAAGGGGTAATGGTTTTAAGCTGAAACAAGGTAGGTTTAGATTAGATGTAAGGAAGAAATTCTTCACAATGAGGGTGGTGAAGCACTGGAACGGGTTGCCCAGAGAGGTGGTGGATGCCCCATCCCCGGAAACATTCAAGCCCAGGTTGGACGGGGCTCTGAGCAACCTGATCTGGGTAATGGTGTCCCTGCTCACTGCAGGGGGGTTGGACTAGATGACCCTAGCCGTCCCTTCCAACCCAAAACATTCTATGATTCTATGATTTATAAAAAACCAAAACAAAACAAACCACTTCCCCCCCCCCCAAAAAAAAAAAAACAACCACCCCAACAACAAACAAAAAACCATAATACATTAGAACTGTTTAGCTTAACAACCTCTCTCCAGTTTATCCTCTGTATGGAAGACTTACAGACTTCTACAGGCACGAGGAGGGGCTGCCATAGAGCGGCTCTACCAAGCGACCCCCGAGGAGGATATCTGTATCCCAGGACTTGCCATCTGAGATTGTACTTTGTATAAAACAGGTTTCCATGGTCTTGACAGTAGCCGTTGTTTGAACCATGGGGCTGAGAGGTCCCAGCTAATTAGAGGTTTGTGTGAAAGTGTTATTTTGATTCTCAAGAAATGGGATAAACTATTAATATCAAATTGAGCATTAAGGCACAGTGGTTTTGAAAATACTTACATGTGGCTTAATTCTTATTAGAGGCAACAGGGGGTGGATTTAATATTGTTTCATTGAAAGCACCTTCGGAATTTCTATCTTGTTTCATTAACAGACTGTTCAGAATTTTTGGTCCATCTATATTCCTTCAGTTTGGGAGTCACTGTGTACGCGGGGAACGCATGGCGTTGTTCACCCTGACCAACACACACAGGGAACGTTGTGCCAGCAGCAGGCTCCGGAGCTGCATAGAGCGAGGAAAGTGGGAAGGTGGTGTTGCCTTCGGGAGTGGTCCTTGGCTGTGTCAGGAGTGCCAAATCCCTGCTCGGCATCTGGGTCCCTCCTGCCCATTTTGGGCTAATGCGAGGATGTGCTTTTCTCATGCTCTCATTTGCGCAACTTTCAGTGACTTTATCCACTTAAATACAAATAGATGACACTTCAGTAGCCTTCTGGTCACGCTTATGGCAAGGCATTCTGCCGTACTTACTCTTTAACCCATTTTGTAAGGGTTTAAAAAAAAACCCAAACAACTAATGCTTGAAGACCCCTTCCTCCCTGGGCAGCTTTCTCTTGTACAAGTGACATGGTACAGGAAGGGAACTCTGTTTTAACAAGAGAGCTTCGTCTTGCAGGGAGAAACAAACAAACAAAGAACATGAGTATCATATGCACAGCATTTATAATGGGTTATAATAGAAGTTGTCCAAATATTTGTTTTTAAATGACCAAATAAGCGTGTTTACATGCTCCATGAATTGTGGATATCCTTAAGACATTATTCAAGTGATCCATCTCTCCACATGCACTTGAATACTTTGATTAGTTAGCTCAAATAGTAACAGTATCTCTCTGTTATAGATTTTTAAATATTAGAGAAGACTTTGGCAGGCGGAAAATCTAGAGGAAACCTTATATGTGTGCTTTCTTTACTGAAATAGGGCATACAGAAAGATTTATACTTTATAGCTCACCGCATATGCATTGGGAGAAGCTACTTTTGTGGTACAAATACCCTTCTTTGTTGCTTACCAATACCCGTATTCAGTGACACAAAGAACAACTGTTGTAAAAAATATTAGTATGCAGATGCTCTGGTGTTTTGTTAATGCATTTAATTAAATACAATAGCTCTTTTGTTTCCTTCTCTTTTTCTGACCTTGAATGGATTTGTATTATGGTATAGAATCCAGGCTTGGAGTTGCTATTTAAAATGTTTTGCAGTTTCAGAACGTCATATATCTATGTTAGTTACTTTCTCTTTCGTTCGATTAAAGTTCCTGAATGATTTTCTTAATAGTTTTTAAGACGTTTAAGAGTATTTTGTCAGGAAAACCCAAATCCCAAAGTTGCCAGCAAATACTTTCCTTTTCCCCACTGATGAGATCTTCAGTGACAATTAGTGTTGGTTAAATAATTGTATTCCAGAGAACTACTTTCAGCTGTTCTAACCAAAGAAAATTTACTTGAAGTTCCCCAACATTTTCTAGGTAGTTTTCACAGAAGGAAAAAAACAAAACAAAACAAAACAAAAAACAACCTGCACAGCAGAACTGCACGTTGTGGTTTTTGATATGAAAACCTGTAGCAGACTGATTACAACAAATTGTAACCAAAGTACTGGTATATATTTGCAGAAGCCATCATTACTATCTTGTGTCATTATCCATACAATTATTTCAGAATTACTCTCAGCCTTGAGAAGAGGTTTCTTTAGTGCCCTGTGGGTGGATGAAATCTAATGACTGTGTCAAGTCTAAAATTGCTCTGGTGAATCAGCAAAGTACTTGAGCCCAGAGTACTTTGAAAATACAACAGTATTTGCCAGATCCTAACCCGTGGCAACAAGGACCAAATTAAATGGGAATCTAATAAGGTAATTAGAAGACTCTAAAGGGAGCATATAACTAACTGTAACTTGTTTCTGAAATTTTGAGCCCTATTAACTCCAAAAAATGTTTTTGACACCGAATGAGTGTGTGGGAGGTGTCTGCTCTGAAGGTTGTTTCTCAAGCAGTGACCTACTAATATTCTATTACTGTTCCTTGGAGGCAAGGCATATTCCTTAGTGGGTGCAGCTTCCTACAACAGTAGGAATAATGGTATAGACTATAAAACCCTCCATAAATCTTTTTGTCACTGATAGAAGGAGCTACTACAGGTTAAGGGTTAAATGGGCTGCAGCTGATTCTTTTCAGATGTTTACTGCTTGCATCAGAACACAACTGTGGAGAAGGCAGCAAGACTTTTCACTTACACCAAGGAGGTCTGTCTCGGCCCCCTTCTTGGCTAAAAGCTCATCAGTTTCTGCTAATTGGTTTTGTCACTTTTCACAAGCACTAAATGCAAATCAGACAGTTTTGCTCTAGGCCTTCAGCATCAGTGCTAGGACATCGTACGCCGTGTGCCGGGATCACATGTGGAGAAAAACTGTCACAGGAGGCCAAGCAGAAATTGCAGTTTCTCTGTTTTTTGAAGCGAGGACAATTTAAATAGTGAAAAGACCTCCCCTTACTACACTAGTTTGGTAGGTATTGAAATTAGTGAGGGATTCCAAATGGGGACAAAACCTTCAGGTGCAAAAGCTCTGACGTTGTGGAGAGGGAAGGTGCACTTGAGAAGGCACAGTCCTGCAAAGTCACACACACACACACACACACACACCCCTATTTTGGAGAAAACGGCCATATTTTAGAGTTGCAGTCTTCAAGGGAAAGTATGGGAATTCTGATTGTTCACTGAAAGCCTCCTCATCGGTAAGCCTTCCATGTAAATAAAGTTAAGTTTCAGTTGTGCTTCAAAGAATGTATTTGATCTATTTACAAATACGTTTAATTAAAAAAACCTCCTGGAACTATTGCAAATTTTCTGTGAGAACATCATCCTAGTTTCGGTTCCAAGATAGCTTAATGTTCTTAAAGGCTGGTAGAGAACATAGTTTCATTTCAATTGCACATATTACGGGTTTTGTATGAAATGAGCATCTCAAGGCAGGGGAAAGAAAGCCGCATTGTTCCAGGGCTGTTTTTCACAGGCCTGTATTCATATCTCATCCTTGTTGTTTGCAGGAGAGGCAGATGTGAACCAGAACAATGGGACCTCCACGAAGAGCCCAGCGGTGACAGACTCCAAAGGCACAGCAGACCCGAAGAATGCCTGGCCCGAGGCCAACCCAGCTGACACGGCTGGTCGCCCCCACTTGATCCGCCTCTTTTCCCGAGATGCCCCAGGAAGAGAAGACAACACCTTCAAAGATCGGCCCTCAGAGTCAGACGAGCTACAGACCATCCAAGAGGACAGTGCAGCAGCTTCAGAGAATTCGGATTTGATGGCTTCACAAAAACGCTCCTCTTTCCGGCACGGATCAAAAATGGCATCTGCGAGCACTACAGACCATGCTAGACATGGATCTCCAAGGCACAGAGACTCGGGTCTACTTGACTCGCTGGGCAGATTCTTTGGAGGTGAAAGACATGTTCCCCGGCGGGGCTCGGGCAAGGTGAGCTCTGAGGAATAGAGAACCGCACAGCTACAGCAAAATAAAGTACGATTAAACAGGCAGGGTGGGACTAAAAGGAAGGTGTAACAGCTTATAATGCAAGAGTTGATTTAGCCAGCAAGACTGTACTTGCAGATGTGTAATTTAATGCTTGGCTTTAAACTGAAAACAACAACAAAAAAGGCATAGATCTGGGAAACAAGAGGAGCTATTCTGGGTAGTAACAAGGAGTATTAGAAATCCAGGTGGCTCTAGAAATGTTACTGAGAGGAATTTTTATGAACACTTAATGCAGTGCATTGTATCCATTTGTATGCTGTGCCATTTAGAGAAACTTCAGTCTGCTTTTGTGTCTTGTTCTTAAATATTTGTGAAACAGAGCTGGATGAGAGCACTAAATGCAAGACAATCTCTAGATAGCTTGGTACTAACTGAGGGATGGACTTGGAAATAGATGCTAGAAAAAGAACTGTGGCCAGATTCTCAGCCTGCGTGCGCAAGAGCATGCTTTAAGGTCAGTCGATAGCATTGCTGAGGAGATGGCTTGACAGGTATTATCCTGAATCCCAGGTGCACAGAATAGTCCAGCTGCTTTATTCTGGCAAGAAGTGAAGATTTATATTCCAAGCATTCCAGATTAGAAATTGTGTAATAAATCATTTCTTCATTATGAACTGAAAACCAAGGCATTGGTTTTCAATCGGGTATCGTATGCTTTCCTTTTCCAGGATTAACCTGCCTCGCCTCCTCTTCTTAGTTACGCATATGGCATGTCAGTTCCCTGTTGCTTGACTGGCAAAGTTTAAGGTATTTTCACTGTACCCTTTGCCATGTGGATGATAAGTGGAACCTTGTGTTTGTGTGTTCACACACTACATAAGCATTTGAATGGAACGACCATAGGGTTGTAAAATCTTTGTTTTGGCTGAATATGTTGTTTGATCGAGTTGCTGACGTTGCGTGGCGCAAAAAGCAATGCTCATAGAGCATTTTTCATGAACCTTTGACAATTTTTGCTGTCGGTTTAACAGTTCTAACCTGTGATGCGTGCTGGGATGGGTCAGCATGTGCAGCTTTCCCCCGCTGCCTGTCTCACAGCGTTGCACGGGGAGGGGATACCTGTGACCCCGTGGTTTAAAACCGATTGGTGATCATAGGGCAGCTGCAGGCTGTCAGTGCACTTGACAACTCCGCCCTTGGAAGCGCAATGCGGAATTGCCCTTCCCCACAGAACTGTTGTAATGTATAGACCACTGGATGAAAAATACTCTAGAAACTTAAAACCAGAAGCTTCTCACTCTTGGTAGCCAGTACTAAGCAAGCTGTGTATTTTGGTCTTTTTGTTTCTTACATTTGCGAACTGGGGACTATAAGGCTTATGATAAAGATTTAGCAATTACTCAGCCATTCTGTAGGTTTGTAATTGTCATACACGCAACAAGCAGCTGCTGTGAGAATGAAGAAAACCCCTTTTCTTACCATTCCTGCAAATATCAGAGACTGTTCCCAACACTGCTGTTTTCTGGAACCTGGTTGGCTAGCTCAACTCTTGCTGGTTTGTTCAGATACTGTGTTACTTGATGAAAAACAGCATATGAAATGCTCTTTGTACACCAAGGAAATAATACCAAAACTTAGATCCTGCGTACAGAATATACAGAGGTATGAACGTTCTTGCTTAGCAATAAAACAAACCAACCAACTCACTTTTTAGGAGTGATGACTAAAAAAATGGCTGTAGGTTATACATAGTCTGTATTTTATCCTTTGGGGATCCTTTGCTATGATCCGCTACAGCTCTCTACGTAATTATGTCTGAGAAGACAGGATGTCATCTGTCTTACCTCTGTTGCTGTTTAGTAAACTGCTACTTGGTAGCACTTAAGTTTCTGCAAAAACAGTACAGAATTATGGACAATTCTAACATTTTTTTTACCTAGCAGAAGTAATATTTTTTTTTTTTTTTAAGAACTACTACATATAACGTTACAGAGTCCTGACTTGCAGATCTCATCTGGAAGCACAGAGAAGTTTTATTATCTTGGCAAAAGTCAGTCACATTAGGACTTCTACTGCCAAAGCATCTCTAGCCCTATTTCACACAGTGTGATAATATTGATGCACGCAAACATGGCTCTACCATAGGAGGGTTTCAGTGCAGAAAATATTGAGCAAATGGCACAGACCATTGTTTCAACTATTATTTATTTAGTCTTTGAATCAGTACCTTTTGGTTTTTTGTATCAAGGAAGGCCTGTGGTGTCATTTATTTATATGCGTGTACATGTGTATCATCAGAGGAAATCTGGATGGCTAATAGTCTTATTTGTGCTTAAAACCTGACTAGTTGTCACTTGCTGAATTTTGTAGAGTGTCAGAGTACTGATACAGGCTGAAGGTGTTCATGGAAGAGCCGAAATAAAGTCCCTTGGCAGTTTTCCAGACTCAGAAGTAAACAGGTCTTTGGTAAATAAGATACCATGAAAAGCACCTTAAAGGATGAATTTCAAAGGCTTGAAATTGAAAAGTTCCTGGGGCTGCACTGTTTCTTTGCATGCACTTGTTTCTGATTAAATTTTGAAGCATTTCAAAGCAATTCCATGGCTGCCTGCCTCGCAATCTTCCTTTTTCAGCCAGCCCATGCCCCAGTGGGAGCGTGTATCTCAACTACCCACACCAGCGAGCCCTGGAATGCAAAGACAACACTTGCTCTTTGTACAGATTTAGGGCTGACATTCAAGCAAAACACATTATAAATTCTTTGTGGAGGCATTTTCATCTTACAGCCATAGCTGAAAAGTGTATTAATTAATAATATTCACTATTGTGTATGGAAAGGTGGGGTAGGAACAAAGCGGGGACTGTTTCGTGGCCTCCTTTTCTCCCGTGGTGCAGGTTCTCCCTTACCCTGGAATTCTGAAGTTAAATTTAAGAGTGTGTGGGAGTCCCATGGGAGTAAATAAAAATAGAAATACTGGAATGTACAGAGATACTCCTCCTTCTCTAAAGGGCAGCAAATGCATTTGCCATTGTTCCCCCTGCCCCATTGAGGTCTTAGATAACTGAAACTGAATCAAAACCAGCTTGAATTTTGTACTTTCAAGAATTTATTTAAGGTAGACTATTCCAAACAAACTACTGTTGTGCACAGCCTAAATTTAGTTGTATTAAAGACTTTTAAAAGGTGACAGAAAGTGCAGTGCAGATATTTTTAAAAGCAGGCAAGACAGTAGTGTAACCGTAAATTATTTCCTTTCTAGTCTTTATAGAATATTTATCTAAACATTTGTAAAGCATATAAGCAAGATTGTTAAAATGATCAAATCTTTCTTGTGCCTCCTAGATATTAGCGTGTATTCAACTTCAGTATGTACCGAGTACTACTTTGTTTCTTTTATGCAGTTGTTCATGCTTTTGTAATTCTTTCATTTATGATTTTTTTTTTCCCCTCTACTAAAGTTTGGATTGTGAAAGAAGAACTTTTCTGTCCTGGTTTAACATCATGCATTAACATACTAAACTTTAAACTACATTTGTGACACACGTGTGACAGACCAAAGTAATGTGAATGACAGTAAATAATAGGTTGAGGCCAGACTTGGTGAAAGATTAAATCAATTTTTCTCTTACATTTTGCTTCAGTTGCGTATGCAATCTTGTAAGGTTCTCCTGTTGCCTGTATGAAGCCTTGCTCCTGTATTTCTGTCCCAACATATATATGTTTGGGTGCAAGGAATAGGGAAGGTGGGCATGAGGCTTCACCTTCCCGCAGCCGGATACGAGGTAGGAGGAGCACTGGGCTGAAGTTCTTCACAAGGTGAGCAGAGCCGGGGTTTAGGATCAGCATTTCAGAAACAGCAGTTCCAAACCCACCCCAGAGTTAAGCAGTTGCTGTAACAGGGACTTATAAAAAGGGTTGCGATAAACATCCACAGGCAAAACGTTTAGGAACCACGGTTTTCAATAATGACATGGACGGATATATTCCTCTGAATATCCAGGCATCCTTTTCCTTTTTGCACTTGAACTCTATTCACATTTCTTGTGCGAGCTTTAACGTGTACTACAGCACCATGATGACTTTGAAAAGTAGTTAAATCAATGCTAGTCTGACTAGTATGTGATGTGATGTAAGTAAATACTGTGATTTTTATTTCCAAGTCTTTAGTTTTCAGGGAGTGGTATTGTTCATGGATAGACTGTTTTGTAAAATCTGCTGTGCAAGCAATATGCTTGTAAAAAATTTTTTTTTATATAGTTTATGGTGGTTGTAACAGCAATTTTGTTTTGATCTTTTGCTTTATATGTGCTTCGTGTATTCATTAAAAAGTTTACATGACAAAACTGGTGTACTAATGACTTAATTTGTTTTAAAAACTTTAATCCATTAACAGAAGTTGCAACAAACCACTTCATAGTATGTGATGGAGTTTCAGATCATTAGAAGAGGCTATAAAATTCCATTAAAACAGTGTATTCGACGGAAATGAATAAAGCTTGCCTTCTGAAAGGAAATGGGACTAGATTTTAAATCACTGAAGCTGCTTACTCCAGTGCTCTTGCTTTATGATAAAAACCTCCTCTAAAACCTAATGGAAACAGGTAGTAGTGAATGACCTAAGAATGAATTTGTGTATCAGAATTGCTAGTTTGATTAAAGCTCACTTCTCTTGTACAGTAGGCCTGGGAGCACTTTAGATTTGTCTTTTTAAAAAAAAAGAGTAACCTGTACAAAACAAGGGTCAGAGGTGAGCTCTGCACAGCATGGGGGTAGCGAAGGGCTTGGGGACCAACGCTACACAGGATTGATTCTGACAGGTTCCTTTCACACATGTATAACCATCTACACGCTATACGTGCTTAATAACTAACACATTATTTAGTGCAACAGAACGAATTCTCTCTTGTATTTTCAAAGCCATTGCTGCTTGAAGCAGTTGTTACAAACAGTAAGAGGAGTGGGAAGGCAGCCCGAGGGCTGCCTAGGAGAGCAAGGGCTCGCTTCTGGCCAAGCATGAGCGATGCTCTCTGTGCCTGGCCTCGCTGCTGTGGTGGGCCGAGGTGGATTCACAAACAGGGCAAAGTAGTTGGGCTCGAGGGTTTGTTTAGGAGTTGAAAATCGAGACTGGGGCAACAGGAAAAGCCTATGCCCTTCACTGCTTTTACTATTGTTTATATGGTCTTTTTTGCCCCTTAAATTCAGAAATTTATTTAGTAACCCGTTCAGGATAAAATACCAATTAATCAACTGAAGCATTTTAAAGAAAGATCACTGTTTCCAATCAGTCTACAGCCAGAGATTTCCTCTCTTTCTTCACAGTTTGAAGGTTAAACTTTGAACCGTATCTTCCAGTTCAGTCTTTGGACTATTTCTAGAATTTTCTTCCCACCAGTAAGATACAACAGTAATAACTGTAATAGTCCATTCAAGAGGGACCTAACAAGGTGCTCTGAAGAAGAGCTCCAAGGATTCTTGCGAGCACTTGGCCAAGCTGCAGCCTTGCTGACAGGCTTTGCCTGGGCCCAGCCTC
>KL287485.1:6350-18362 GCA_000699545.1 Podiceps cristatus | reverse complement strand
CATTTCTGCTCTCACATGGAGAACGACCCAACATCATTTTAAGTTTTTCTCCATTT
Organism: Podiceps cristatus; assembly: GCA_000699545.1. Classification (NCBI taxonomy): domain Eukaryota; kingdom Metazoa; phylum Chordata; class Aves; order Podicipediformes; family Podicipedidae; genus Podiceps; species Podiceps cristatus. The sequence continues at coordinate 18,306 of KL287485.1, read as the reverse complement.
CAGGTTTCATTTCTAAAATTATACTCTCTGATCCTAGTTATGAAAGAAGGAAAATTACAAGGTTTTTGTTATCAGAACTTTCCAGTGACACATTTCATTCCACACTGGGCTGTAATGTTAAAAACATGTACATTCATATATATGTATGCACACACACACACATCCCCCCATATGCCCACATACCTACTGTTTATTTGCCATTGTATTAAAGAATTGCTCCTTCACAGCACTGACATCTTTAGATTGCAATCTGCAGATTTCTGAGGAGTTTTTCTCTTCGTTCCTGGTGAAAGTGACTCTTCCCTCCATGTCGCTGCTGACCACCTCTCCCTCCCAGCTGACCTGGCGATATGCCTATTCTGCTTTTCAGGATATCCACGCAGCCAGGGCTAGCCACCACGTAGGGTCCATCCCTCAGAGATCTCAGCATGGCCGGCCTGGGGATGACAACCCCGTAGTCCACTTCTTCAAGAACATTGTAAGTGTCCTCTCTTCTTGTTACATACTAGAATGAAATATTTTCATTAGGATCCATCGGTAACCAAATACTCCCCAATCATTAGCCGCTGTGTTGAGCCTCATGAATTGTACTGTGCCATTCATGCCATTCGATACAGAGATAATTTTTACCTGGAAACACAAACAACAGTGAAATGCTATGCAGAAGTGGGTGAACCTTCCGTTAGCACAGTCAAATTTCAACAACTACCATTAAAATTATACAGCTTCACCATTTACAGGTCTTGTCCATTGGCGGTATTTAGGCATGTCTTCCATTTAAAAATAGACAAAAATCCAGAGTGTTCCAGGAAAAGCCTAAGACAGTAGAAGAGCTTCTCGGTGCAATTACTTAGATAGCACCAAATGGACATGCTAAGTTCACTCCCAAATATGAAACAGCTTATAATTTTGGGTATCACTTGAGACCGTAAACAAAACATTTTTTTCCTTATGATTTCATTTAAGATAATAGTAATTTTGTTCAAGCTCTGAAATTGGATTGTTTTCACAGAACATATCCAGGAAAGATGGAATTTCCTCAGATACTAAATTCTTGAGCACTGTTTAAATACATAATGAAATGTAGTAGCCTGTCTAAAATACTGTACAGTGACTATCCAGAAAGAGAGACTCTACGTATTGCATTTGCCATACTTCTGATTTGATCTGCACAGGTACTCCTATCAAATTGATATTTCAGTTTTGCTTGTCTTTCTGAAACAGAAGGCTCAGTATTTTGATGCCCAAATGCTGAATAAAGAACCTCCAAAACATAACAGTAGCTTTGACCAGGACAGAAGCATTTGAAGTATCACAGTCTCTCTTAACAACCACCTTCACAAATCAGTTTTTCCAATGTCAACATCCAAAAAAGAGAAAGTAACATGCTATCTGCTTGGAGTAGAACATGGCCATCATTGGATCTGCAGTGTAAGACCTACAATAGTTTGGTTTTTTTGTTAAAAAACCCCAAACTATCAATGATGAGAACATTTTTATAATGGGAAAATTACCCATCCTGTGATTCATTTTTAAAGTATCTTTTAGCAATGGGTATTCTGAAATATTCATGTGGCAATAGAGAAAGATGAAATTAAACAATAACTGATGCATAAGGCCTACTAACTCATAGCTAATATGCAAAAGGCCTGATGATATCCTACATTTATCATTGCCTTAACAACTTTTTTGTGTTGTTTTTTAGGTCTCACCCCGTACACCTCCCCCAATGCAAGCAAAGGTAAGAGTTTTCAGGAGCTCATGCAATGCCCAAGATTTTTTTGTGGGCTAATTTATAGCAATTCAACTGCTAGCCTGATCCGTTTTCTTTAATGGCATTAAGTAAAAATCTAGAGTTATTACTAGGAATATTTAAAGCGAGGGACGATGACAGAAAAGCCATGGTTCTTTTCCTCATGTACCACCTGACTTCCTGCATGACATGTGACAAATTAAGGCCACTTGTAGGGATTTTTATATTCAGTTTATGTTGTGATTGCTTTATGTAATAAACTGATACTAGGTAATGCTTTCAAACAAGCCTCATCCACCAGGAACTGACCTTACATTTACTCAGCTGGCTTCTAAAGTACATAATACTGACAAATGATGGCATGTGAAGTCAGTTCTTGTAATTGTACTAAAGAACTGTGCCTTTTTTGTTTCATGGAATGACTCTACACAGACTGTTGTTTCCAACTCCTGCCTCACTATCTGGCCAGTATTTCAGTCCTTCTGCTGCATTTTCATCTTTTTCTGTGTACAGTACACCCAGATGCTATGTTCCATAGTGATCATCATGTCGTTGTTTCTATTTCTTGCATGTACAGGGAAGAGGATTATCTCTCACCAGATTTAGCTGGGTAGGTGATGAACGTGCTTTCAGTAACAGCTATTTTATTTACCAGGCCAAAGCGTATCTTGCTCCATTGCCTCAAGCTGCTGCAGCAACATGATAATTTTAATTTTGTCTCAATTTTGCTATTTTGCTTTTCCTGTTACACTTCCCTCCCTCTTCCAACAGCACTTTTAAGATGGTAATTTTTTTGCTTGCTCTTATCCAGCAACTTGACAGCCTTGCCACGATAATTTCTTCCGCTTTAGCAGGAGGGGAGCAAAATCCACTGCATGGCAAAGCTCTCTTCCCTTAAAGACTCCTGGAAGACTCATCTGCTGCATTTTTCTTTTCCTGGGAAGGACAAAAATGGGAGGGAGGGCTGGACGAGAAGCGTGCTTATTCCACAGTTCCAACTGCTCTTCCACAGTAAAGTCTGCAAGACTAACACTGTCACTAACTCAAGCACTTTGTCTCCCTTTTCCTTGCAACCCCTTTCAGTAAGAAGAGATCTGCCTAAACAGTTATTAGACCAGTTCTTCCCACAGTTATCTCACAACTAATTAAATTTTACTTCTCTACCACAGGTTTGATTTTATATGAAATGGACATGTAAATTACTTGCATTTTAAGACAAAACATTAAAGCCATTAAGCATTTCTTTCACTATCAGAAGAACACAAATTAGTTGATGCGTTTGACATCTTAGAACTCATGAAATTGAAACATTTTAAATTTTGACATGCAGGTTAACCTTCTGAGTATCCATTTTTTTGATTATTAATTCCTCTTTTACAGATTGGTGCTTCCCTCAGATTTGAGTATATTCAGATAATTTCCCAACATTTTCCTTCATTCTTTTTTATTATGAAAAAGATTATTTTATTCCAACACCTCTAAATTTCTCACTTGAGTATCACATTCCAGTGATGGCAAAGATTACACTGTGCATATGATAACCTGAAGGTGATAATTTGCAATATATATGAAAATCTTTCTTTGCAGGGTGGTGAAGGACACAAGCCAGGATACGGAGGAAGCGGAAAATTCTATGAGCATAAATCTGCTCACAAGGGACATAAGGGATCCTATCATGAGGGCCAGTTCAAAATCTTTAAACTGGTAAAGTACAATTGAACTTACTGTAAGTACAAAAAATTGAGTTCAGGAACGAGAGAAGCCAACCTCTCCAGAACCTGCCATGTTTGAAACAACCACATTGCCTTAAAGCTTCTGAAGGAACTAGATTTTCATGGATAAACCAGGTTATCTCATGGCCTAGTAACTAGTTACACGATAGGAAACAAAGGTAAAAGTACTGAGTCAGTTACCGTCAGGAAAGAAGGTAAGTCCACAAAGTGCCACAAAGACCTGCACCAGGTGCTGTTACTGAACTCACAAATGACCTGGAACACAGAAGATGAATAAGGTGACACATCTTGCTGCTGCTGCTGCTATATTATTTAAAATAGCAAAAATGAAAGCAAACTGCTAAGCTGCAGAACGGTAGTACGGGCAGCGTTGGGCAAATTTGTGGTTGAGATGCAGTAACAACTTGAACGGTCTCTGCTTGTTCCCACCCCTGGTGGGAGACTTCCTACAGTATGTCTGTACAGTGAGTTGTGACACCACATACTCAGGCAAATTAGAAAACTGTGCTATAGGAAACATAAATATTTTGTCAGATGATCTTTAATCTGGTTCAGTTCACCACTTCCAGTCACCACACAGCCCCACCAACACAGCTAAGAAATGAAAACAGAACAGGGAAAAGGGTCAGTCGTGAGGATTTTTCACATTCTGTGTCAGGTAAAAGACATGTGGAAAGCACATCATATCCATCGGCAGCTACTTCAAGTAAGAATGTATTTTTCCTCAAAGGTAGTCAAGCATTCACAAGTAGCAAATCATCTAGTATACTATCTGCACATGAAGAATGCAATCAGCAGTAATCTTAACTTCAAGACAGGAAGCCTGAGATCCCATTAGCAGAACTGATCACCCCAAACTCCTACTACTCTTCTCTGCAACAGGAGACACAACAGCACCATCACCTGTAGGAAAAACACATTTTTCTCTCTTAGACGGTTTAGGGTATGTATCGTTCCTTGTAGAGCTGTTTTTCAAACATATGCAGCACCAAGTGACAGCTTGCAAACTTCGAAGAGGTAGTAAGAATTCTTATGTTCTAATTTAAGGAAAGGAATGTGCTCTTCAGAGCCCCAAGTAGAAATCAAACATTTACCTTTCAAGTCTAATTTTTACACTGTGCACTTGTAGCTTTTTAGTGGAGTTCAGATACATCAACAATACCATGGCCATATACTGACATTATTTGTAAAATTTACTTTGAACATCTGAAAAGACCTGATAATAATATCTCCCCAAATTTAACATTCTCTTTTTTACATAACCATTACATCTATTTTGGCTTGGATTTGTATGTATCTGATGATACACATATACAAGTTCTCCTCTTCAGACAGCCTTTGCAAGCCATTGTAACTTTTGGAACTCATATCAGAGTTTTAGTCAGACCCAACTAATTTAGACCCATTGTTTACAGCAGGAGGCATTAATAACAATTTCTTTATATAATTTTGCAGGTTTTTTTTTTTTTTTTATAGAATAGTTATCCATTCTTTAAGATAACTTTGAAATAAACAAAAGCCAATTACCTAACAGATTACACAAAATTTTCCTTGAAACAGTTCAGTAAAACTAAGGGGAAACACTGAAAGATGAGAATAATATGAAGAAAACAAAATCCCAAAGTACACCTCTGGGTTTTTTTGGTGTTTTTTTTTTTTTTTTTAGCAAACAGTTCAGTCGTCAACTGATTACAGTAACAATTGCCACACTATCTCACACCTGTGGTCCCAAGTTCAAAATTTGCCTAGAAAGTTGCTAAATCTACAGGAAAAGACACCCAGTTAGTCTAATCTTAAATTCCGGAAATGAAATGCCAGAATTTCAGCTTGGATCATCTTTGCTGTAAAACCACTGTAGAGCTTTTCTCAATTGCAGATTGATGAATTGTCACTGGGTTGTTTTTTCCTAGTTCAAAGTTTTCTAATTATTTGTAAAAATGGGCCAGTTTTCAAGCCCTTTATCTTTTCTTAGTTTTTTCCTGTATTTGCATCTGAGCTTTCCATACATGTCCGATGGTGATATGAATGCTTACATTAACAATTTACCGTAATGGATATTACAGAACAAAATTATCACATTTCAGTTCTTTCAGATGTAAGACTCTTACAACTTGTATGCAAGGTTTGGGGTTTTTTGTTTTGGTGTTTGTTTTTAAAGTATAGACACAGTTCAGGGGTGGCCAGAAAAACGAAAATTTCCAAGATGTCCATGTAAATAAATTGCTTTCATTCAGAAGGCCCAAGTAAGAATGTGTACCTACAAATAACTAACAACAGACTGTCTAGCCCTATAGGAGAGATTTAATGAGAGTAAATTAATTCTATGTGAAAATACATGAAAAGCAATCATCTCTGTGAAAATCCCTATAATATTCAGCAATATATTAGAGGCCACTGAAAGACATTTTCGTTAGACAATATTTAAATTTTTGTCATACTACAAACTGATGTTTTTCAATTTATAGCCCCAAATATAGAGTACCTTTTAATTGACTTAACTCTGTTCTTCCCTCCACAGGGAGGCTCTGGGTCCCGACCTGGATCGCGGTCTGGTTCACCAGTTGCTAGGCGCTGAAGGTCTAAGATGCCATCCAAGGATCGTGTACTCTGCTTCATAATGTAACTGCCTTAAAATTAATAACTGCAACTGTTACCTAGATAGATGCAATCCATTACTTAATGCCAATTAGGTTCTGCATGCAGTAGATGATACAAACTTCTATTGGCAATCCCTGACCAACAGTTGAATGAAAGGAACACAAAAAGTAGCTTTACTAGATGTTTTCCTTATTTTATGTGAAGTAACAAGATCTCAGACTTTCCTCATTCTTCTTCAGGATGCCCTAACTGTATGCTGGATTTCATTATTTCTCCCAAGCACCTAATTTGAGCTCAAGTCTCCTGGTTTTGTTTTAGTGAACAACAGAATTACAAATAAAGAGCTAATGTCTTGGATACTGAGCACTGCTATTAATGAATTTCTGAGACACTGCTGTTAAAAACAAACAAACAAAACAACCACCATGTGCAGAAGTTGTAAGGACTGTTTATCCAAACACGTTTTTTTTTATTTGGGTTTTTGTTTTGTTTTAATCTTCCTTCTCTCACTCACAGAATAATTTATTTTCATAACAGGATTAGGCAGTCATGGAAAGGTTTACCAAACATTGGGAGTTCAAGGCATGTGAAGTGTGGGAGGGGGCAGATGTTGTAGAATCAATACGATGCAGAGCAATAGTAATAAGGACATTCTTTCCATACCATGAATTGCTCATTGCATCCAAACCATTAGAACTAAGAGCAGATGAGGGAGAGAAAGAGGATTTCAAATTTGAGTTAGACTAATGTTAAGAAACAAGGGATATTCCCAGAGAAGAAACATCTAAGACTGCACAAGTGACTGCTGGATGTCACTGGTGCTTCACACAAACTCTGCTGCAACAATACCTTTGCAGTACAATAAATAAGTAAATAACGAGATAAACAAGTCTAATTTCCGAAAGAGAGCCCTTAGTACTGGTATCTCAGATAGTCCTGCACATCTTGCATTAGTTTCAAATCTTTCTCTTGGTATTGCAGCAGTGTTACATTTGATCGGCTTATCTTTTGCCTGAGTAACATCTGGGTGCCTATTACGGGCAGTGCACCAAAGTAAACTCATAGTAAACTACTGTGAACATTTAACTGTTGTACTGTAGTTGCCTTATAGAAATAAATTATAGCTGAGTTAGATTTAGAGATTAATTGTTCACAAATTACTAAAATGAATGTGTGGCAATGGTATTTCCAACCACACTTAGGGAAATAAGAGGCTCTTCTGAATTGCACTGTTTTATTACTTAAACTTACCATTTCTTCAAGCTGTCATCTAACTGTATGATTAATTATTTTATTTTTTTAGTTTTAGCCTATGCATTGTAGACTACAGTTAATGCTTCCGAGGTTGAAACTGCATTCCTAATAACTGCCCAGTAAAAGTTACCTATAAATATGTATGTTAATTGCATTTCACATCTAAATAGACGGTAGGTTTAAATCAGTGTCCATTAATATAAAGCAATGAAAAGATGAGAGGGTAGAAAATACATAGAGACTAAAGAAAACAAACCCACCAGAATTGTTAAGCATAAACACACGGATTACATCTTCTATTACCTACATCGGTTGCTATGTGTATTTTTCTATTGTAGCTACATTCAGATATATACTCTGCAACGTAATAGTTGATTTAATTTGAATACATTATTGTTCTTATAGGAACACAGCTTTTAAAAATATTCATTATTGAAATAAAGTAATCAACTTGAAATGAAACTTGGACCGGTTTTGTCTTTTATAACAGAGAAGGCCATATGAAGTTCTCTGGGTTTTTTTACAATTTATGAATCATGTTCAGATACCAGAAAATGACACTTTGGAACTCAGGACCCAGTTGCCTGTGCCCAGGCATCTAAGGACATTGCTGGTGACTTAGGGTGGCCCACAGGGCTGACGAAATGACACGGGATTTGTGGGAGACCAGTATCTCTGAACTGGCGGCTAAAGGCCAGGGGGATATTGCGAAGCATAAAATGCCTATGTACAGGCAATAAAATCCCACCCTTCATAAACAAGTACAGCACAAAGTATCTTTGAATAAGGTATGTGAGAATCAAGGGGTTTTTTATAGCAGGCTTCAAAAATAGGAAAGAGTATTTAAGGTAAAAAAAAAAAAAAAAAGTATTATTTTACCAACATGAGTCTCTTGAAAGAGATTGAAACTTAGACTTTTTAATTTATTCTTTTAATTATTCACTAGTAGTTTTGCTGAAATACAGCAGTTTAAATGGCTATTTGACTTGTAAGCAAAGGATTTTTCCTTAAGTAAGCACGGACAACCAGTACTAGGAGAGTGTTGTTTCTTGTACTGAAGGAACGGACACAAACCAAAAGAAATAATTAAGCGGTCACAAGCCAAAAGGCCTGAGGCTAGCGTAAGCCTACTACTGCATCAAACCAAAAAGAACACGGGCATTCCTAAGCCCTTCCTATTCACCTACTCACTATACGATTTGACTCTTCAAACAGGCCTTAGAACAAAAGTTCTTTCTGCTTCCTAAAAAAATGCATCTATTTCAACACTGCTTTTGAAAATATCAACATATTGGTTACAGTGTCCTTATTTGTATTGAACATCAATACATACATTAGTTTGAAAACCTCTAACTCAGTCTTACTGAGGAACCTGGGCTACGAAAACCTCTATGTTGGGATACTCGGGAGCGAAGTCTTGAGGTTTATGGGGAAGGAGGACACAGGGAAGCAAATCAAATACCATGTCACAATAAAAGTTTTTTAAAAGTCTGTTTACTGTAACTGACAGGACATGAAGTGCTGAAGGAGTAGCAAACTAAATTCAGGAAAAATGTCAGGCAACTCCATAACTCACGCTGCTTATTTAGTACTTCCAAGACTTAAAACACATACTCATTGCCACTAATCAAGACCTAACGCGGAGAAGTGACCGTTTAAAAACGGCATCCTTTTACTCATGAGATCTGCTTTAGCACATGCTCACCTAGCACCAACCACTACCTTTTTTTACGGGCTGGCAAAGCAATCACAGCTAGAGCAGCCTGAACGCTTCCAAGTATTTGGGAATCACGTTCCCATTACAGAAGGAAGGATTTGCATCTGGATGTGATCAGCTGAAAATCATCTTCTGTCAAACTGTAGTTGGCAACCTCTGGGAAGTGTCAACTCCTACGCAACCAATCAACTCCAACAAAGTTTGCTGTGAATTTATACAGTATTCCCTGAAAGAACAGGGAAAAGTTTTTACACATGGCATGAGCAACACAGCACGCTTTACTATATTATTACAGATAAACAGGGCACTATGCCATGGGGCCAATATACCTTCATACAACTGTGAAATATGTCTGTCTTAAACAGCTGAAACACTAACAGGCTGTCTGGAAGGAAAGGCACTGCTGGAAGAACTTCACACATATTCTTTAAATATAATATCAAGACATACATTTCTGGTAAATGGAGTTTTTAGAATCTCCTAGAATCCGAAATCAAATGCTTAAAAAAATACACAAAACAGAATTTGGAAAAAAGTAATATTATTTAACATGTTTTTGAATTAAATATTCCACATAACAAAAGTGTTATTTTCATGTCACCAACTATATTACGTATATACATATGCTGAAGAGTTCACAAAAGAATTAAGAGATGCCCTATCAAAACCAACAGTAATTTCTTGCTTCAGCAATCTGAAATAACTAGTTTGTATCATAGACAAAGTATAAACAATATTTACAGAAAAGGACCTTTTCGATCTGAGAGCAATTATCTTTCAGAAGGTAAATTAAAATCCAGATCTGTATTATAGTACAACAAATCCACCACTGATCTAGAAGTACTTGCAGCAAACCAAAAAGATGAACTTCCTGTAACTGGGATTAGTATTTACAAAATATACTGATCAGCCACACAGAGGCTCATATAACTTTAAATATATATATATACATACAAGCACACATATATATATCTATATATATGTAACATATAAATAAAACTCAAAAAAAAACCAAGGTAAAAATAAGAAAAGAGCTTCTGTCTTTGGAATGTCTAAAAGATGACTATGTTTTTACTCCAGTGTTTCTCTGTTATGAATATACTTAACAAGTGGCACCTTTCAAACCATTTCTTAGTCAACTAGGTAGTTTTGCTGAAACGATGACTTAAACAACAAAAAATAAAAGTAACATATTCCCAAAATGCACAAAGAAAATAAAGAGGAATTTACAGATTTGAAATTATAACTGTTTACAGCTCTGGGGAATATGGTATAATATAGGCGACCTACTGTGCATGTAACTTTCTCACTGATAACATAAAACTGTGTGTTTACTACCCAGATTGAGTATATGGCTGTGTTTTCCACAGATACTGAGATATGTACCTGCTGATCCAATACAGCAAACATAAAAGAAGAGGCTTTCAGTGGAACCTCTTCTAGATTGGATTCTCTTTGAATAATTACTGCTGATTTAAAACCTCAGACTTTTAATGTAAAAACTAACAACTAACTGCCTCTGTGGTTGGAATGGAAATGAACATGCTCCCTCTCAAGAGTTTAACTGAAGAGAAGTTCATGGCATTTTACCTTTTTTCAACGAATTCTCAAAACATACTAAAAAAAAGCTTGAAACAGAAATAGAGCATTTTCCTGCACCTTTAAAAAACAAAAATACAAACCCCAAACTATTTTATACTGTATGCATCTACTCTGTAACATTTTGTTTCCAACCTCAATTATTTCTTTAAATATGTAAAAAAGAAAGCTGACCAACAGTTTCATGGTTTTCCCACAAAGTTATTCTTCACCTCCTTTAAAAATGGGAATAATTCTATTCTGATATAAAGTTCCAGTTTATTTCTCAAACAGATATACTGGCTGTGAATTAAAAGATGAAACTGTATACAGTATTACCTGAGTTCATTGATTCACAGACAACTTAGCACAGATTAAATGACGTTTTCCCAATATTCTTCTACAAGCTTAAAAAAAAGAATGACTCTTTTAGGTAAGTTTTGTAAATAATTAAAAACCCCTATAATATATTATTCTATTGTTAATATTTTCAACACTTGATGCTTTAACTGTAAAATCCATCTTTTACTTTTCTGAAAACCTGTTTAGAGAAATCCGAGTCCCAGAAACACTTTTAGCTTTCAAATTTGAAGGTGTCATCGAAAAACATTGCCTATATTTTGCCATTCATTTGAAGATTCTTGTACTACTTCTTCTAAATTCAGAGCACGACTAATATCTTCCCCTTCTTGTTCTTGATGACTAGCAGGCTCTTGTACAGGACCTACCGAAGTACAAGAGAAAAAAGACAAGTGAGTATGATTTGATGTATAGTGTAACAAAAATGCAAATATAGCACTTGGTAATAAAGGAATCATTCTGGGAAAGGTATTACACAACTACTTCAGATTCTGTAAATTCATTGGATGTTCTCTGCAAAATTAAAAAAAATATTTCATATAATCGGTTGTTCTCCTGTAATAGTTTTGAACTTTACATTTCTGCACTACAGAGCTCCACATAAAAAACAAGGAATCGCGAGCAGTAACTAATCTTCATTTCAACCTGATTTTTGGGTTGCATGTGCAACCACTAGCTCATCAACTCTGGTATTTGGCTATTAGTGCCTAATTCCTCAATAGCTTTCAATAACAACGCGTTTTGTGCTTTTCTAGTAAAGCATATGGCTTTCTGCACTCACCATTACTATCATTATGCTACATACCAGTGTAACCATGAGCCCGTTTCATATGCAGTTTCATATTGCTTTTCTGTGTAAATCCCATTGCGCAGTAATCACATTTAAAAGGCCTCTCTCCTGTGTGCTTTTTCATATGGACTTGAAGAGCACTCTTCTGGTTAAAAGCCTTTTCACATAGTGTA
>KL287484.1:39840-55544 GCA_000699545.1 Podiceps cristatus | reverse complement strand
CCCAGACCTTTCTATGATTCTATGAATTGTTAAAATGATATGGAGGAGTCCGCCTTACAGAAAAGCATGTTTAGTGCACTAAAATGATGGCTGAGAAGCAGGTAGGATTGTTCACTGTAGAAATATTGGAGAAGTAAATGCTAAGAAAGAGAGTGATTTAAGGTGAGGGACAGTGTTTGCACAGAAGTGCAATTATGAAATTGAAAGAAGCAGCCTAAATGAAACAGACCCCAAATTTAGAATTTTTCATTTATCCAAAAAAGCAGATTCCTCAACAGCCACGTGGTTAGATGTGGAGGGGGTAACCCCGAACCCATGGTGTTCAACCTCATTCATTTCTGAATGAGTTTCTGTGACACGTCCTCTGAAATATCAGAGGATGGACTCAAGTGATCCAAATATTTCATACAGTTATGTTTCCAAATTTTTGTCCACCACACAGACAGTAAAATATGCTATGGCTGCTTGTGCTTGCAGAGGATGGGGCAGGGGTTGTGGGTAGGAATCTAATGAGGGAACAGGGACAATCAGCAAATATTTAAGTGGTCAGACTCACAGTTCCAATACTGAATGCTTGCACAACGACTCAGAGGAAATGGGTTTTGTATCAGTTATGTGTGCAAATATGACCCTACAAAAGATTCATCTGGCAGTGACAAATAACGTAGGTGACTATTTTTAAAAGTCACCTTAAAACTATAAATTTACTGAGTAAATTATTCAGTATGGATTCTTCATGCAACTCTTCTTGTGATGTGTGAGAAGAATGAATTAACTATTTTGAAATCGTATACGTGCTCCTTTTTTAATCAGTGAAGTTCCAGAGATAATAGAATTTATTCATGAAATTTACACTTCAGTGGTGTAAGAAAATGGTACAAAATCATAAATGCAACATCACAGAAAATACTGAAGCAAGTACTGACCTGTAATTCAGCTAAAGATTTTGTTTACATCATAAGCCATCATAAACTTTAGTTACAGTTGCTATATCTCAGTGACATGGGGTAGCATTTGGAGTGGCCCACATTGCCATATTGGTATTTACAGAATGACTGGTGAAACCACAGGTGAAACTGTCCCTGGGACCCCCCTTTAAAAGGCTGTCCCATAGACCAGTGAAGAAGATGAAAAAGATCTAATTCCCATGGGCTTTGAACAGTGTCTTTAGTATCATATGATAGTTGAAGCAATTTTATTGAATTTCAGTTCACTTCTGTAGCAAGATGGACATGCAGGCATCAGTCTTATTTAATAATTGAAGAAAAAACCATCTAACACCCCCAAGCAGACTTCATGGATTATGAATCAAAACATATCTTGCAATCTGGCCTTGAGCTCAATACTGGCCATGGGACTTTTTGTGTGACATGGTCCTTTAGGAAGATGAGATTGTTTTTGCAGTTATGAGGAGGCAAGAACAAACCTTGCAAGTTGTTACAGTGAATAATTCACTATCCCATCATATCCTTTACTTCAAATGTGAATGTATCTGGTATCTACCTGGTTTACAAGAGTATACCTAATATTTCAGTAATCTCCAGTTACTTAACGTACCCAGACAGGGACTACTCTGTCCCTTTTACCATAGCCCCTCCTGTTGTCAGATGGTCATTTGTCATAATCTTGGAGCCATTTTTAAAGACCGCTTCCCAGTGTTGAAGCAGAACCTTCATTCTTCACTGCTGAATGTCTAGTTTGCTTGTTGTCTGTATCAAAACACATAGATTTTTGCAGTAATCCACTTATCATGTTACCCAGGTCACTCCCTAACAGTAATTTGTCTTCTTTGTTATTCATCCCATCCCCATTCTACATGTCATGTACAAATGATTTTAAGTTTTCTTTAGGATCATCAACAATACTCAAGAATTTAAGAAGATGAACAGCTCTCAGCAGCCTCTCACCAGAAATTCATGTACTTCCTAATGATTTCTAATCCATAATCATACTGTGAGACAGTCATATATATCCATTTTAGGTGTGTCAGGTGGATTTTAATCATTCTTTTCACTTATCAAATAACACGCATCCCAAGCCAAATGCCTTATGAAGGCTGAGTACCTGATACATGATCAAGCCCTGATGCAGCTGTGTTAGGGAAGGGTTAACTGGAGTCATGTTGTAAGTACTGTGTAGCTTGTTGGCTGTCTTACTGGGGGATCTACAGCCACACTATGGTCCTTTGAACATCTAGACATGGTACCTTATATCAACATTGTGATTTTTATCAACCAAGTTTATAGTGATAAGCTTGTAGTCAGTTTGACAAGACTCCTTTCCCACCAACTCAGCCTTGTTATTTTAGACTCCTTTCTTTCGAAGTTAATTGAAACCAATACTAGCCAGCCATTATTTTGCTTGGGAAGAATGTCAGGGTCGTATCACTTACTCCGTTCTAAATATTAGAACAGCATTAGTTTCCCTTCAGCCTTCTGTATCTTCTCAATTAACAATATAACAAGCTCCTCAGATAGCTCTTTTAAGGTTTTTGCTTGCAAGTAATCCAGATGCTGTATTCAACTTTAATTTAATTTAATACCTTTTTTACTAATTGACAGAAAATGCTTTCCTCCTCATTGGATAAAATTATTCTTTCATCTAGTAAAGGAGCAGCACCATCATTAGTATTTCTTTTGTTCTTATTAGTCGTAATTCTGGAGGCTATGTATTTATTCTTTTCCTTCTCTTACTAGTTTTCCACAATTCCCAGTTTCTAATTTCTATTCTTTTCTAGTAAATCCTCAACATTTCCATCTGATGTAAAAATAGGTTTATTAAAATATATATTTATTTCTCAACTAGCAGAATGTGTCTATTTTTATTTTTTTTTTAGTAGAGGGCCTACACTGTGCTGTGAATTGCACAAACATACTGGAAAAGTCACCCCTTTAAAGCGGTGGGATTCTCTGAACGTTTTTCATGTGCTCTGCCGAGGTTCTGTTCAGTTCAGTTCCCCACTGTTTTCCCTCCTTCCTCCAGTACGGGGTGAGCAGTTCTTCCCCTTGGGCATGTACCCTGTGCAACATAGTAGAATACAGCAGAAGTAGAGGATCACTGGGAACAGAATGGGCAAAGAGGTTGTAGGAGATGAGGAGGCAGGACTTGGACTGGGCCGCAGGACAGCAGAAATGGGAGACTGGGTCTGTGACTATCTATCCTGCTAATACTTCTAAGCCATAAGCCTGTAATATTACGTGGTCTAACAGTTGGACTCAATGAAACAGTTGGACTCTGATCTTAAAGGTCTCTTTCAGTCTAAATGATTTTATGATTCTATGTGCTCCTGCCCCAGTCAATTCCTTCTGGCCACATCCCTGCTCTGTTCCCCATAGCAGGTGTCCCCTAGATGTCCTCAGACAGAGTCACTTTTGGTTTGACATGCTGGTCATGATACCATATGAAAGGGAGAAGGTTCTCCCAAGGTACTCTCTCAATATTAGGAATCACTTAAAGCCAGTCATACAGCTAAATGCAGTTTAAATCCATGTGACTTGAAGCTCAAGGAAATGTTCATACAGCTCTCTGCAAAAGCAAACCACCGTGATTTGTATGTGACTTTTCCCAGCTGCTTGTAAGGGAACAAGTTTTATGACCAGCTTGGTTTCCCTTTGTGCAGGAGGAGGTTTGTCTCCCTTTTTCTTCCTCCAGATTGCCTCAGTAGAGAGAGACAGCGTGTCTCTCTGGGGAAGGAGAGACCTGTGGGCACAAGGGCAGCTGGAGTGCAGATATGATGTCAGATGTGTTTTAACACAGCTGGCGGAATGCTATAAAACAGGGCTTTTAGCATTTGATTGAGGAGGGATTTGCATGAATTCCAGATGTTCACTATATGATCAATCTTGCTGTGTACACAAGTGTGTCCCCATGCACGTGTAAAACAAAGCCCGCCTAGACCAGGGAGTGAGTAAGGGCACGCTTGCTTTCCTGGAAGTCTTTTGTTTGCTTTTTTATTCAGATCTCATGTGTCAGGTCATACACAGTTTCTGTCAGGCTCATGAGATTAATACAGGACTTTATGGCCGCTATGATGATGTAATACCTTGATTTCACTGAAATTGAAGAATCTGTATGTAAGAAAATTAAGTTAAAATGACAATGACTAAAAGTAACCTATCTGAGCCTTTAGAGTCGGACACAGATGCTCATATTTCAAGGCACAGACCAACCTTTGAACTGGAGGTTAGGAAGGACTCTTCTCTATAAGCAGGTCATGCTGTAATTGTTTCTAAAGCCTTTCTTGTCACGTCCTCTAATGTAACAGCTTCTGGCCAGGGTCATAGACAGTTCTGCAAGGGCTGGATTCCTGGCTTGAAATGGTGCATCAATTCCTGAGTTCCTGTCAGTCACTATTAATTTATTTCATTATAAATAAGATTGGGATCAGGCCCTTCGTATTTCACAGAGAGCAACGGTTCTACTGTTTCTAAAGGCATCAGCATTTTAGTGTTAAAAAGCCTAATGCCCCCATGTAGTTCTAACAAAAGCTGTACACGAGGACTATTCTCTGTGGACTAAGCCTTTTATTTTCATTCTCCACAAGCAATGTTACAGCTTAAAGCTACTTACAATACAGAAAGGTGACTAATAAATGAAACAGAAACTGGGAGCTGGAAAGTACCGGGATTAAAGCACGCACAAACCATCAGTTTTAGCTGGAAGGCTTCAGGAAACCAAAGCCAGCAGATTTATTTGTTTGGGCTTACTGACTCTGAAGCTGGAGCAGAGAGGAAGAGGGCATTGCACACCCCTCAGGAGTTATTGCACTTGAAACTGAAAGGCTTTGGTCTTTCAAGCCAAATATGCCAACTGTTGCAGACTTAGCATTGGAAGTATCTCCACTGGCTCCAGCTGCAGTCATATTTTAAAATCACACCCCTGCCTAATCTCATTATAGCGAATATTGTCATCGAAGACTGGAAATGGTGGGCCCTGTTTGGGGACTGACTCTGCTATGATCTGCTGAGGACCACAAAAAGTGGCAAGTCTTCATGTACTTTTTAACCTTGATGTGGAGACAGACACAATTTCTAGAACTTGAAAGCTCCCCTGAAGTGAGGCTCACAGTGCAAACCAGGTGTCTCCAAAGTAGCCAGGGCCCTGGCAGAGGCAGCGTTAGCGTCGAGCTGGGAATGCTGTCGCCAGGCTGGTACCAAGCCTGTAAGCCTTGCTGAGAGGCTGAGTGCCCTCGCTGGCACCCAGCACCGTGCTGGCACAGCTTGGCTGCTCCTGGTGCAGTGGCCACGGCAGTGTGGGGACAAACTGGCGGCTGGTTATGACGGGGGGTTGATAGCCAGATGCTGCAGGTATGGCCTCAATTTCATCTTCCCCCAGAGGGGCTGGAAATCCAAAAAAGCAACC
The DNA here is from genome assembly GCA_000699545.1 of Podiceps cristatus. Lineage (NCBI taxonomy): Eukaryota > Metazoa > Chordata > Aves > Podicipediformes > Podicipedidae > Podiceps > Podiceps cristatus. Next base: position 50,183 of record KL287484.1, on the reverse strand, counting down.
TACTGAAGCAGAGAAAGAGGAATTAGGATTCTTGCATTTATTTATGGTTTCATCATGGCTTGGGGTAACTCGCTGAACTAGGGTGATTCGAATTACTCATCAATAAAATGCAAATAACTGTTCCTCACATAAATGTAATGAGATTCCACTCACCCTTTCCTATTGCTTTGCATTCCTCACAATAAGGCATTTATTTTAATGCAGGTACTTTCTGAGTGGTTGTTGTCTGAATGAGATACAAGCAAGATTTGTTTTGTTAAACACTTACTGTCATACTATTTGAAAATCTCTGCCTGGTTTTACCAAATGGCTATTTTTTCTCTTCACAGAGCAAGAACATCCTGAATACCAAATAATCTGTGAAGTGTGTTTAAGCACAGTATTACTTGAACAAGATTGCAGCATCATTTGTGAACTTTCCCGTGGGGAAACAAAAAGGCAAAGCTGCAATAAATCTCCAGGTAAATCTTGCTTTAGTGGAGATCAGTCAGAAACATCCTTCATTCAGAGGCAACTAATTTATTCCTAGACCTAATAGAAAATACTGCTATCAGTGCCAGGATTTTGCAGCGGTTGAGGAAATTACTATAGTTGAATAAAAATATATGTTTAGCACTCTAATGACAAAATAAAGTTGCACTGTTGTTCATGTTGGCTGCAACGGAAACACTGAGCAAATGAGAGACCCCATGGTGCCTCTAAAAGGGCAAAATATTCCTTATTGTAGGAGGATGCATGTGATTCCATGCAGTGACAAGGAGGAGGATCCTACAGAGGAGAACTCATAGGGTGACGTCTAGACGATCTCTTCTCTCTGTGAGTAGTTGAATAGAGGGGTTTAGCAATGAGAAAAGGGAAAATCACTTATGCTGAATTATGCCCTGAAGAAGGAAGGTTTGTATTTAATGCAGATTTTCATTGTTGACTTTTACCATAAGATAATGTAACTGATTCTGAATGACACAGTTTTTACTTACCAATTTTAAGTTGAAAACTCCCAAGCCAAAAAGCTGTGATTTCTGAATGAAAACAAGATAGAGGGCACTGCTGTGCTTTGGACTCCCATGACGAGCTCACTCTATTATACTTTCTATTGATTGAGGCTGCAAAGAGGACAAGATTCAGCTCATCTGTAGGTGCCTCTAATACAGCTGTCTACATCACAGCTGGCTTTCTGAGGCCCCATCAAGTCAATTGACTTGAAGAGGACAGCCAGTGATTCAGCTCACCCCAAAGAAGACACCTGCATTTCATCATAAGAATCACACCTTAACTGTCCCGAATAAATTGACCACGACTTATTTGTCTTCAATGAGAGCTCAGGATGATGAGCTTGGGTCAGACACCTTCAGACACCTGCAGCGACCTAGATTTCAGCAAGATGGATTGCACCCAAAATGCCTGACACCGGTGATGGTGACAGACTTGCTGCAATGAGGGAGCAGAGAACTGCCCCTTTCCTGCAGAAGTTACACAGTTGAGCCTGCCATGGATGGGAACTGGAGCTAATCCCAGGCTTCTCAACATGTTGCACCCAAAGATGAAGTGCCAGTTTGTTCCAGCTAGAGAAACACTATAGGGAAGGGGCAGAGCTGAAACAGCAGAAGATTTGCCACCACACGTCCAAGGCACGGAGTGCGGGAGGTGGCCATCCCTGCTGGGCAGGATCCTTCCTCTCCTCGCTGGGTGCCAATGCTTTACACACCCCAACCCCTCCATACACAAAACAAAAAATACAGTGGGTCCGAGGTCATGTTTGCAATCCCCACGTGTCTCAGATCAGCTCTCCATATGCCTTCCTGCCCTGCTAATGCTGGTTGCTGGCATTGTAAAGAACGCTTAACGTGCTGTGGTCAAACAAGTTTCAGCAGCTATTTCAGCATATGCAGTTTAATGCCATGGGAAAAGGTATGCATGAAGTACCACCTACTCTGGGGAAGCCAGCAAGTTATGAATATTTCCATGGGGGGGAGAGGGGGAAATTGAAGTAAAAGGAAGCTAAATGTTAAAAAAAATTTTATGAAGCTTTCCTGCAAAGTTTCATATTTTCTCTGGTGTTTTACGAAGAAACCTTCTGGCTTGGATCCTTATTTTTGAGGTGTGGTGGAGGAAGGAACTAAAGCAGCAGAATTGCACCTGAATCTGAAAATCTACTTTCTTCCCTTCATTAGCTCTCTTGTCTTCTTGTCCTTTAAGAAACAGGCATGATAAAGCCTCAAATTGTCATAATCATATCCTTTGACATTGTCATACAATTTAATTAATATTGAAGAACCAATTTGGATATCAGTTACGACAGTGTATATCCAGTATAGCTTCTCCAATGACTACAGTGAGCTTAGAATGAGCCCTGAAGCCTTCGTTATTCTCTGAAAAATGTAATTTCTATTCATTTACCTCATTCTGAATTTCAATGAAGCCTTTAGCATTATCTCTCAATTCCAGTTTTAAGTATTGATAGTAACCTGCTGTGTGACATATATAACATCCAGCATTGTCTCTTGCACCATATGAATCAGTTTCCAGTAAATAGGAATGAACTTGAGGTAATCTTTGAAAGCGTGCGTTCAGTTGGGCTAGAGGGCATTTTGTGGTTAATGTCTGTAACTGTCATAGACTTGGATTCAAAACCAAATAAATTCTGCTTCATGCCAATTCCTTTGGTAATTTACCTATATCATAAGACATCAGTGCAACATAAATACATGACAACACACAATGAGGAGAGCCCAGATTTCAACTGATTTATAGAAATAGGGGGTTTAGTAACTGTCCAAACTAAATTCTTGTTTAGGGGTTACTATTGCCTTCCAGTGCTGTAACACCGAGTAGTTGGGCTGTTCCTCTGCTCTTATCATTACGGTTTCATGAAAGAGGCAGCTGTGTGGGAGGTTTGGATGAACAGAGCATAGAGGATCAAGCCTTGACTTGGTACGTAGCTGCTAAAAATGCTTACGGCTATATTCAGATCAGCTTTTGAGAGTTGCAACTCCATTACTGTCATTTAAGGATGTATTTAAAAGTAGAAAGAATCTTCCCTTTGGATTGCCATTTTAACCCAGTATCTTGATTTTAAACAGCATTTTGAAGAACTATAAGTGAATCCACATCCAGAATTACATTGCCAGTAGCAACTCTCGGAAACCTCAGTAAAGATAACTTCAAATCTGACATATTGTTAAGTTTGGATCACTCCCGTGTCAGTGAAACTGAACTCCTTTGCAAAGCATCATTAGCTCATGTCTCATACTGTAGGAAGGAGCAATGAGAGTTTTATATTTTTCAGAAAAAGAAAACAGCGGTAATGACTAGGAACAGTTGTAGAAAGAAACAGCCTACTGTGTTTATAATAAGGAACACTAACTCCCTTAGTAACATACATGATCTTTTGCCTTCCACAGACAAGTCCATTACTGAAGACTGAAAGTAGAAGCTTGGAGAATCTTTGTATCTTGGCATATCAGTTCTGATTCTCTTCTATTGCATTGATCAAATCTCTGCAGATCAAAGAGAAGGCGGAAAAATGTGCTGTGTAACCTCTACGAAAAATGCAAACAGCATCATTAAGCCAGACAGTAGAAGAAGCACAGTACTGTCACCTCTCCAAATTATTGAAAAAGAGAAGAGAGGAAGGGACACAGGCAAGCAAACAAAAAAATAAGAGCAATAAATGAAGAAGAAAATATCCTTCTACCTCTCTACTTTTAGCATTTTTAAATAGGGAAAATTCTTCAACTCCAAATCCATCAGTTTGTATCCTGTAATTACTGACAGCCGTATCTGTTCAAGCGGATATTATTCTAAGTGCATAAGCATAAAGACTCTGATGCTCCTGATAATAAGTGTGACTGAAAGAGGAATATCATTATCGGTTGATTTGTATTTACCAGTCCTTGTCCAGGTGCTTCCCTCCTCTGTTAAGTATACTGGAGATTATATGCAGAATTGCATAACTTAACGGGCTGAATAAGTTTGATTATATTGCCATCATTTTTCCAGTGTTCTTCCTGCAGATGATCTGTTGCCACTTACAGAGGTATCTTCTAAGAAAACAATTGCAGAAGTTCTGAACTTTGCACAGTCCTTCACAGCATGGGTAACTCCACAGTTTTAGGAAAGATAATATAGGAAAATGGCTACTGGTAATATGTTTACAGGGAAATGAAAGCATAAAAACAAAAGAAGAAAAGGATCCTGGCAAGTGTGTGTGTATTTCTCTGCATTTGATGCAACCAAATAACTGGAAGACTGATGTCCTTATTTGAGGGGCATTCAAACTCATCGTCAACAGTTCAGGACACATCCAGATCCCAATGAAGTCAACACAAAGACTCATCTGAATAAGAATCCCACTCTACCGGGGCTGCAAATAACCAGCCCAATGTGACCTAATTACAAAATTTAAGAGATGATTACCACAGATCTTCTTCAAGTCTCAATGTCCATACTTCAAACCAGCCCAAATCACAAGGGAAAATTCAGCATGAATCGCTTTCAATGATATGTAAGGGAAATAGATGAGAAACTGCTCAGATGATAGGCAGTAATTCATTACATATTTATAATTCAGTCACTTTCACTGGTGTGCTGAAATCCTGGATCTTCTTTAGCTGCTGTTTTCAACCTATTTTCTTTGGGTTGCCCAGTGGCAGAAGGGAGTCTGTTTTCTGTCCCGTGACTAAACAGGCAGGACTGGTCAGTGATTTTTGTTTAGTAAGTGTCAAAGCACAAAAGTAAGTCTGAGTAGAAAGTCTAGTGTGGCAATGGTTAAATTCAGGACCACTTTGTGTGAGGCAGGTGGACACAGTCACTGAGTGGTTCAGCCTTCTGGAATCAACAACAAAGTACTAACAGAAAAGAAATGAAAACTTCAAAACTCCTTTAAAAAAGGGTTGCAAATATAACCACATTATCTCGGGTGTCTCTGTGTTTCTGGTGGTGTGTCAGCGAGCAGTGATGTGTTGCATCAGATTGCCATATCCCAGGTACTGGATGTCACATCAAATAAGTGCAATGCAGCCTAGCAAACATCAGATTTAATATGATTCATCACCCTGAACAATCAGTATGTTGAAACTCTCTGCAATCTGTGCTTAAAAATACACAAGTGGTGGTTTTTTTCCTCTAATATATAGCTGTAGAAAATCTCAAATATGAAATATGTTGAAGATAAGGCAGGTGGTGGAGAGGAAAACAGGTTTTAAAAGAAATAAAATCAGAGATTTTTCACTCTTTAGGAATAAAATTTAAGTGTGTTTCCACGAGGAAGGATAAGCTGGTATGTCAGCTGTGGAGTGGAAGGAACTGATCAGTCACTCTCTTCCACAAACGTCCCATGTGCGCCTCAGTTTTCCCCTAAGGGGTATAATATTTTAGTGTATCATGAAGAGACAAGGAAAATAAATCCATTAGTGAATGAAAAGTGCTTGGATCCTGTGCCAAAGAATGCACAGACAAACGTGTGTCTTAAATTGTTTCTTACTCTGAGGCAGATACAAAATAATTAAATAAATCAAAAATCCTCAGCTGTCATGTCACTTCATTTATGTTTTTTCTGTCAAGCTACTGTGAGTTTGAGAAGTAAGCAGTGTCTTTGTGTCCTCATGCCAGGACCAAACTGGTTGGTTTTGGTAGATTTAACAGCAGCATCAGTTAAGGACAGATAAACCAAGATGTTTCCTCTTCCCAAGTCTGCAGAGCGTGTGAAACTCTGACTTAACTAGAAACAATTCTTATGCCAAAGAGAAAATCAGTTGGGCATTAGAGAGCCTGCACTGATCACTGTTTGCCAAGCAACCTGTTCAGTGTTGTAAGAATTATAAATGGAAGTTACTAAGGATTTATTTACACCATAATGTAACTTCAGTCTACTACAAGGACATGTTTTTGGGACTGCACAAGATGGAGCGGTGTCTATTTCTTGAATATTTTCTTTCAATAAACTGATAGAATATGATTTTTGCAAAAGTTATGCTGCATGTACTCATATCTATAATCATTATTACAGTTTCATTATTAGCTTGGATTAATAATTCATTAATGATTTGAACTGTTTGCTCAATAATTTGTTATACTTAAAAATCCTACAGATTTTAAAATTAGGAAACAGAATATGCTTAATTAAGGATTTGAAATCAGTTGGTGTAAAGCTAAATTAAAGTATGTGCTAAAGAGCATTGCAACCATGTTTTGAAGTCAAAATGAAAGGCAAAGAAACCAGAGATGAATTCTTGACTGTCTTGCAACAGAGCAACTCATAAACTATAAAGATTTACTAATATATTTAAAATAAGCATAATTTCAAAGAACTATGAATGCTGAGAGTCTCATAGCTATCTCCCAGTACTTACAATTCATGAGAAAATACTGTATTCAGTTGCCCTTGCTGTCTCATATAGCCTATGTTAAAGAGATGCTCAATATAACAACTGACAGTCTTTCCCCTTGAAAAGGATGCTCTCGGTCACCTCAGCCCTGACTGTAGAAAAGCACAGGTCCAGAGGGGGAATTACCCTTCAAGACTGATCACAAAGTACCTTTCAGTGAAAGGCAGCTAGACTTTTTTTACAGGTGTAGGGACAGGCCATGGGTTTGGTACAAATGAGGGCACAAGACAGAAGCAAACACCTCTCTGCTCAGTGATGAGTGTCACAGATGTCTCTGCTGTGACTGAGCCTTTTTTGCTCCAGACGGGGTGGACCTGACCTCATGTGAGGTTTGTGAATGACAACTTGGGGTCCTTGGGGTCACAAGTGCTCTATGAACATGGCGAGGCATTCGCTGCAGTGCCACTAGTGCAGCCACATAACGAACCAGAAGTTTTTGCCTACTCTCACTGAGTCTACTTGTGAGCTGCAAAATAACAACTGGAGTCCACTTAGCAAACTAGGGATAGATGCCAAACAATGTCATTAAACAAACAACATCAGAATCAGCAAATCTGTTCTCTGAAAAGCCCGGATTAGTGCACGAGGGACACACAATGACCATATTAATGATTTTGGGCAATGTGTTGTTCTTCCAGTAATTGCTTTTACTGTTATCTTGAAGACTTTGAAAGGACTGCAGCAGCTGTATTTCATGGTGCACACCACTGCAGTATTGCTTCCATTTATTATTCATATCCATTTACTTTTCTTTCATATTTTTTGTGCTAAAGTTTGTTTTATTGTGGCTTCAGAGGGTAGGTCCCTGGTTTTGGAAGCTACTAGATTCCTAAATCTACCTAAGGCCAGGAATTGCCTCACACCCAGTTTAGCAATGTAAATAAAAGTAGAATCAAAAAACCATAAAATAATTTCATTTGGATGGAACCTCTGGTGGTTTTCTGATCCAATCTTCTTCTCAAAGTAGGTCTAGGTTTGAAGGTAGATTCAACTGTCATGTTAGATCAGGCTTTTCTCTGTCAATTTTTGAACATATCCTATACTTACAGAGATTTCACATCCTTTCTGGGCTCCTATTCCAGTGGTTAATCATCTTCATCAACCAAAAAAAAAAAAAAAAAAAAAAAGTCTTAATACCTAATCATAATTTCCCCTGTAACAACTTGTGGTTCTTGCAACTTGCCCCTTGGCTGTGCTCTTCGGCCTACTACGGAGTTAAAGGCAGGAATAAAAAACCCTCTAGGCCTTCCCTTCTTGAGACTGAACAAACCCAGTTCATACCACCTCCCCTAACATACCACATGCTGTGTCATGTGCCTTGTCATTTTAATGGCCTTGTTCTGCACTCAACCCTGCATGTCAATGTCTTTCTTGTACTGGAGAGCCCCAAATTGGGCATGGTATACCAGTTCCGTAATTAGTAGGGATGTGTGTGACTAGCATCACACTGGTAAGCTTTAACTCTCAATATTTTCCATCAAGGCCAAAGTAGGTTTTGACTGGAGTCTAGAGTGAAGTCGGAACTCATGCTGTAGGTACAAAATGAGAGGCTTTCACTCCTCCACATAGTAGTCAAGGAGGCGCAAAAGCATTTGTGTTAGAAATAGACCTGACTTCTCTGTTTTTTTCCTTCATGAAACCAAGGGTCTTAGCACCGTGTGGGCTTACGATGCAAATCAGATTCTGGAAATTGGAGACACTCTGCATTTGAACACAGAAGGAAATGAACAGGTGAGCACTAGCTCACAGTGATTATTGCTTTCCTTTTCCACTGCTATTTATAGAGTGCTTTCAGTTTTTGTACACCTACAGTTTGACACATTGTAATACTTTTCTTGTCCCCACAATCAGTGCAGACAGATATAAGCAGAGCTGACTCCAAAAACTTAGGTCACCTTCATGCAAAAGTCACATTTAAAATGCAGCATGCAAAATACATTTACATTAAGGTAGCTGTGTTAACATCTCAGCTGGGAGAAGAGCTAAGTGCTGCAGTGAGCATTTGTCCCCATTCTCCTCTAGAGCTTCCAAACACGTCCTCAGCAGCCCACAGAGCTCCTTGGGAATAGGCATTCTCAAGGAAAATTAAAAGACTTGTCTTGAACAGGTAGATAAAGTGGCTGAATAATGAAAGACTAAATAACAAAACCAGAAGACCCATTAGCATTTGGGATACATTAGGTAGATTCTTGGAGCTCTTCAGTTTTCTTTGAAGGGAGTTTGGTTTGCAAGTTCCAATTCTGCTCTGTAGTGTAAACTAGAGTACTCATAAGTGAGGACTATTCACTTCAAAAGCACTGCCCTGATCTAAGCTGAAGTGCTAATGTAGAGCAGACAGCAGTCTTCACATTCTGTTAAAAGTGGACACGGTTATCTGACAGCAGGCATCATGGTTCATACTTTCATCATGAAAAGGAAGAAAGTATGCTTTGGAGGATCACTGAATATGTTCTAATCTGTTTCTAGTGTGCAATTTAAACTATCTTCTGCACTAAGCAAGATGTTGTAAAAGATGTCCAAGTCCATTCCTTATATCGTACAGATGTCTCACCCTTTGGAATCCAGTGTAAAATGCGTCTTACCAAATTTACTTGCTGATTGGGGTCAGTAGCTGGATAGATGTTTGTTATTGTAGGTTCAGAAATGGTGATGACTTAGGATGTTTTGTTCATACGTTTTTAATGTGCCTACATGGGGCTGTATATTGTCCTGATAGCCATGGCACAGTACATCTTAAACATCACTACTCTTCACAATGTGGTGTTTCCAAGCATAAAATGTCATTCATCTAAATTACCTGCTATTCATTAAAATTATGATCTCTAAATATTGCTAGGAGCTTGAATCGCACTCTTGTTGCTGCAATTTATTGAGTATCACTCTAGTTGCCACTGTGTGAAACACTAATGAAAACATAAAGCAATGCATCGGAGCTATGATATAAAGGACATACATTTTATGATCAGGTGCTGTACCTGTTATATAGCATATCTGTTCAGAATAGATGTGACAGACTCTAGAGACAGGATCGTTGAATCACTGAGCTCTGCACTTCTTCCAGTATCTCTCCAGGATGCCAAGATACACCTGTATACACTTGTAAATAACTCTGACATCAGCTCTGTTCTTCTCAAGGATGAGGAGAAAGAGAGTGAGGGCAGATGTCAGGAAACTGCAGTTATTACTATGGAATAACTGAGCCAGGCAAAAATTGCTCTAATTTCCTTTCTAGAAATGGATGAATACATTTGCCACCAACAGTTTGTGCTTCTCTCAAATGTTTTCGTTCCACTAAACACAAAATATTGTCGGTGAATGATCCTCATTCAGTGAGGAGGAGTTCACTGTGTTGGCTCTTTCAGCTGCTTTGTGTAGCACATGGGTCAGATGCTGCCATTGTGTGCCCCAGACTCTCCAAAAGCTTTCCATCCCAAATGTCACCACCGGTCAGTGCATACAGACACTGTATTCCAGTTGATTTACGGAGTATATTGATTCCATTGCAAATCCTATCCACAGAGGTCTATCTTCTACCTGCAAATGAGTAAAGTACCTCAGCTTTAGCTGTGAAGGTTCCTGCTAGCTGATGTGGGTTTGTGGTGGTCCCTGCTTCGCCAGCAGCTGTGGGACAACCAGCAGCTGACCTGCCTGCTGTCCCACCAGCTTTCCCACCGGTCTCACTTCATCTGACAGGTGTAACCCAAAGTGGTGGCCATAAAGCCAACATGCCAGTGATGACTCTGAGATGGGTTTTCTGCAAGTGCTGTGCAACACGTGGGTCTAAGTCCCCGTTTCTCTGAGAGGATGCTACATTTGAAAGCCAGACAGCATGAAGTCTGGAATTCATGTAACAAAGAGAATGGCTGTGTTTCATAAAGTTAAAAAAGCAATAACGCAAAGATGTCAAACCAGGAACAAGTCCAAATAAAAAGCTGCATTTGAACAGAGATTCTTTGG
>KL287484.1:12772-29275 GCA_000699545.1 Podiceps cristatus | reverse complement strand
GGGAGGCTAGGGAAAGTTTCAGACATTTCAGATATTTGGGCTGTTTCTATGCCTGTACATTTCTTAGTGTTTCTGTGCCTTAAAGGAAGAAGAATACTTCTCAGTATTTCCATGCTTGTAAGAAATCTCCTAGCATATGAATCAGCTATTCTGGCTGTTTGCTGGAGATAGGATTTGTCTATTTGCCTACATTTGTTTTATCTTCCAGAAGAGATGATTAGAAACTGCTTGTTGATTGAATGTTTAGCTGATCAGCTTTCTCCTAACTATGTAATACAGGGAGCAGTTCAAGAAAATTGCCTCATAAACTTTAAATACCGGGCAAAATATGATGTTATGTCTGCTGGATTCATTTGAGTGTGATAAGCACACTGTAGGAAGTCCCATATCACTGAGACCTACTCAGGCTGTGCTGAAGTCAAAATAATTCTTCATTTCTAGTTACATACAGCAACTGGGCATTTGTAGGCCCTGCAATGTAATGGCAGCATGACTGGGTGGGTAGGAAACAGGGCCAAGAACCATCACAGTTTGTTCTCAGTTCTGCCACGGATTTCTTCTGTGTCTTTGAACAATTTTCTGTAATCCTTGAAAATTGCCACCTCCATGATGTGCCTGGCAGTGAACCACCGATTCTCCCACAGGTTCCTATGGATTTGCAGGGGATATCTTGGAGTTTCTGCAATGCAAGGGCCTTTTGCTGCAAAGAGGGAGGTCAACATAAGGACATTTCTGGGCAATGTGGTAGGAGCTGGAGAATTTGGCGGTGATGGGAATGAGGGGTTATCTGACCTGGTAAAGTTCAGTGACAAACCACATTCTTGCCTCTCAAGCAGTACTGGAAATTCTCTCTCCTTTTAAGTTGCAGCCCAAAGCCACTGTGGTTTTACTTGTGTGTGGCCAGTGGGGGAGGTTTGGACAAGACAAGGCTTCAGTGCACAAACCATAAAAGCTCAGCAACCGCACAAATAAAAAACAGAAATGAGCAAATGAAAGAAAACCCACCAGTGTGTACATTTCAATGTCATGTTTAAGTCCATTTCATAGTTTGAAGGAAGGCAGGAAGGTGAGTAATGGCGAGTAAACGCTTGCAAGGCTGGTAACACAAAGACTACTTGTTTGTTTAAAAAATTAATTCCAAGGTCATCCTCCCTCCATCGCTTTTCCACGGTGGCATGCCCAGATTGCAAGCCCCACCAGCTTTGAGCACGTGGAGGCTCTGTGCCCTGTGCGGCCTTGCCCGAGGAGAAGAGGGACCTCCACAGTGCGAGAGGTGTGGAGCGCAGCTGCCCTCCCTCCCGGGCAGCCCCACTACCTACAGGACCTCCACTAGCAGATGACCTTTCTGCTGAACAGACTCGCACGCTGTGGGAAAAGTGTTTGTGCCTTTCTGGTGCTTGTGCCTGTGAAGACTGTGAATGTTATACACTCCAGTCCTCACTGAATTTCAGGCTCAAAGCTCTCCTGAAGAGACATCACCGAACAGGGCCAGCCAGCACCCCGGTGGGGTTTGTAATACAGGTGATCAGCCAGCTGGGAGCAGGTCTGAAAGTCCTGCTTTCATTTTGTGTTGGACAATCTCACGGAGAGTTTCAATGTAGGTTTATGTTCAATTATTCTTTAAAAGCACTTTTATTTTAACGATAACCTTTTTGCCTTTCCTAAATGCAGTGCTTTAATGCTGTGGTGATTGTGACTCAAGGCAAGTAGAACGAAAATATTACATTACACAAGGCTGTGGCCGAGTCCCAGGAGAAGGCACTGAGACCTCCCCTTCTCTTTCTGCAGACCCCCCTAGAAACCCATCAGTTTGATAATGCTCCTTATGCATATTCAAGGCCAGAAAGGCCTGTGCTGTTGGAAAATAAATGCTTCTCCTTACACCAGCAATCCCATTGAAATGCGTAGCTGAAACTGTTGCAGCTGCTGTTTCACGGAGTCTGGGGTGCAGAGTGGGTCAGATTCAACATCTGGCATGAGAGCATACAGCTGAGGAAATACATTTTTAACACATATCGCTCCATTATGTGTACATATCTTTTAAAAGGCTATTTCATAACCAGTTTGGAATAAAACTGCTGGGACAGCCCAAAGATGGTCACTGGTAACTCTAGATGCCATAACGCTTATGTTCCTATACGCTGGCACATGCTGGCAGCCTTTTCTCTCCTACATAGGCTGCTGGCACAAAGCTGGTGTGCACGAGGCAATGCACTGCAAGCACACATGAATGACAATGTTGCTGACAAGCCTGACAATCTGGAACCCACATAATTTTGTTTAATTCTGCCAGGAGAGATGTCAGTGAACACATTTTGTTTTTTTTCTGTTGACTGTGCCTTCCTAAAGACCAAAGTCTGATGAGCTTGAGAGGTATTTGAGGGGGGTTCTATGATTGTCTGAGAAGGGACCAACTGGAAGACATGACTGCCAGTTCTTCTTTCGGCCCAGATTCACATTGCTGTGGTGCAGGAGGAGTGAGGTTGTCTGGCAGCTGTAGGGGAAGGCACAGTCATTGCTGGCATGTTCCATAAAACTAGACATACACAGAGCTTTACAACTGCAAGCGCAAGTCACTTACCTACAACTTGTTCAGCCCTAAGGAGGTTTAAGATCCCATCTTGGTTAACTCAAAATAGAGGCTGATGAAGAGGTGAACTCATTTTACTTATTCTGTTATTTCCTCAGGGATGCAATGACATCTGTGACTCCTGAAACCTGTTCTTCCTTGCTGTTTAGTTCCTTAAAATAACTATTACCTCATGAAGTTACCTGCTACATTCCTTCTTTATCTCATGTAGGGTCTCCTTTCCTCTTCACCTACCTCGCTCTGTAGTAGGAGGGAAGTAGGAGCTGCCTGTCTGTCCTTCTCACAGATAATATCCTCCTTATCTCTGTTGGAATACCTTGTTTTCCTAGACGAGCTGGGGCCTACAGCTCTATAGATACATCCCTCTCGTGTTTACTGCTACCCACACATTCCTTTCCTACTAGTGGTCTGAACATCCTGACTGGCTTTCCTGTGTTTACCTGGCTGCTGGCAGTGTGGCATAGGCTTTTAGCCTTAACAATACACATACCATCGAGAATTAAATCCTATTAAGGATCATTTTCCATCCACAATCACAGCATGCCATTTTGCATACAATTGCAGCTTGTTTTCTTTGCAAATTAGCAATGCAACACCACAATCTATGTGTAAATCAGTAACAGATTTATTAGCCACTCACCTTGCCTTAGATTGTAATGACTCTGATCTCATCATTGGAAGCCCAAAAGAATAAATCACAAATGTCTTGCAAGTTGTGACTTCAGTTTTTCACTGCATTTAGGGGATGAAACAGATTTATGAATACTTCAGCAGTACAGATTAAAAGCTGGAATTCATTGGTAGTAAGGGCTGGTCTGTCATATAGGGCTGTAATGATCATTGGTATTGATTAACTATCTGGATAGTATTTGTATTCTTTCCCATGTGTTCTAGTAAAAATGTACAGAATATCTCTATAAAAATATTAAGATGTTTTTCCTATGGTATTAATAATACATTAGCTTCTAAGAATGAACATTTACTGCACTTTAGTAGGTAAGTGGCTGCAGATTTCAAGTTTCCCAATTTTTGGAATGATTGACTCCTGGTAGAAACAACATATGGTTTATTACAGTTAAGCGTACCACTGTTTGTTATTATTGGGAGGAACCCTCCAACCCCTTTAAATTATACGTTAGAGGAGCTGCTTTGAATTGCTTGACCTATTTAAAGAGAAACTGGTGTTTGACTTATTATCCGTCATCTGCACATACAGTGTCAATCAAAAAGTCCACCATTAAGAAAAGCTTGCTCCTACCCTTGAACTGCTTTTTTTTAAAAAAATACCCTTTTTTTTTTTTTTTTTCCTCTAATATGGCCAAAATATTCTACAGTCCCCACAGTTTCAAACTCAAGTAAATACCCCTTCAGAAATAATAGTTTCCACATCAAAAGTTTAAATTGATGCCCAGTTAAAGAAGCCAGTGAGTTGATGAAAAGGTGGTTTTGATCACCTTCATTAACAGACCTTCATGGGAAGGGCAGACTGCCTGGTGGGGTGGGAACATGGGTGTCTCCAAGTGCGGCAATAGACCTGGGAGTGTGTCCTGCAAGGAGCAGATAGCAGGGCAATCCCTGCCCTCCTCTACACCTCTGAGAGATACAAGCTCAGCTCTGCTTCAGCAAACCCGTGACTCCAACTACAAGCAGCAGAGCCTGTGCCCCTGTGGCAAACTGACATCTCCAGGAGTAGAGAGGCATTTCTGTATCTCATAAGGAGGCCATATACACCACAGCGCTCCTGGCACACAGTCCTGCCATGGCTTTTCTGAGATCTCTGCATTTCCCTGGCACTTGTGCTTCCAACTCTGCCTGGGTCTTGCCTGGCTCCTCAGTCCCAACCTTAGGATATAGACGCTTATAGTGGCTGGTAGGCTGGTAAAGAAATTTGTCTTACACATGTTTTCAATGACTTTTGACTAGAAAAGACCGCTCAGGAAAAAATGATGTTTTCTTTGAAGTGAATTATTCAGCGCCATGATTCTTTTTCTGCACTGTTGCAGAATAAGAAAAGGATAGGCATTCCGGTGCAGCTTGCTGAATCTGTCTGAAAGGTCTGTCTCACACTCAGAGAGGAAAAAGTTCACCATCACAATCTTAACTGATTAAATGGTATTTCATCCCAAATGGATATGTGAGATTTTAACAACTGAAGAGATGCAAAACCTAATCCCAGTAAAAGGGAAAGGAAGTGGAGTGAGAAGATTCATGACTTTTAATAGTGCTTGCATGGGCAATCATTCAGCTTTCATTGCTAGAGCTGATGCAGGCTTGTGAAGACATTTTTTGTAGGCTGCTACATCAGCGTAATCTTTTCATGCGATTATCACTTGCAATGTGTTTGTGACATTTGTACTGTGCCTATACCCAATACACCTTTTCTGTTTAATACTCTCTCCTGCAGCCACGGTGTCACACCAGGGTGTGGGAGGGTGGTGATGGGATGAGTACACTAGCCATGGTATTGGGGTGGTAAGAACAGTCTGGCAGTATTTTGTATAACATTGAAATCCTGGCTGATGCTCCCACTGACTGATGAAAATAACAGCTCTGGGCTTGGACCCCAGTTTTGCAAATTCTTATCATAGATGCAGAGAAGAATAGGGCTGGAAAAACTCACCCAGTGCATCCCCCTGCCTCAAGGCAGGGAGAATTGTACCTTACTCATTCCTGATAGCTGTTTGTCTCATCTATCCTTAAAGACATCCAATGCTGGAGACTACACAATCTTGCCAGACAATCTGTTGCTGTGCTTCACTGTCCTTGCCACTGAAAGCATGTTCTTATCTGCCAGGCATTTCACAGGGGGCAGTTTCTTCCAGTCTTTAATTTAGGATGTGGGCCAGGGTTGAGAAGTTCACCCCAAATGTTCATTCCCAAATATTCTGGGTGCTCTAAATGCCGTTCTGCTGTCCCTCGGTGAAGCCGAACATATGCTGTTCATTCTGTGAACTCTTGTGTACTTCACAGGAAGAGCAACAGCACGCTCTGCTAGCCGAGACTTGGTCCCTCCAAACATTGCGCAAAGAAACCCTGAATGACTAGAGAAACTGGCAGGCCGGGATTACTCCCACACTACCCTTCGCTAGCCAGCGGACACCTCCGGATTTCCCCCCCACTCCCCTTCTTTAGCCATGTCACCCCAGGTTTCTCTGTGCTCCTACATCTGGCACCAGATCCCTTTTCCTTAGGATGGGAGTTCTACCTTGCCATGAGGCTGCAGTTGCTCAGCTGGTTACTTCTTGCTCTGCACAAACCTCTCCTGCCAAGAGTATGTTCTTGACCTCACCTGGCCCTGCAGTTCTCACACGTGAGGCATGGGGCTACATGAGGGAAGACTGCTGACTGTATTTTAAGGTTTTGGATGGACAAAGGCTACAACGCTGCATGGTGCCTCTATTTCTCCCTTGAGCCAGGGTTCAGGCCCAGTCACAAATCTAGGGATCAGCCATGCTGGGATATGTGAGGACAACCAGAGGGAACTGAAAGACTGGGGTGATACGAGAAGATCTCATACTCAGTACGCAAAACTTTGCAAGCTATGCACAAATATTAAACCGTATTCAGAATGGTGGATAGTTTAGCCTTTAGCTGGCCTTTTTATCCTCAACATGGTGAGGATCATCAGTTCTTCTTACCATAAGACATTGTTTCACATTTGTAAGTCAATGATTGTTTGATGCTTTAGTTGTCAGAAGATAGGAAAATAGCCTTGGAAGTTTGACAAGATATAAATACCTTTATCTTCGCCCAAAATTACTAGGATTATATAAAGGGTTGTGCAAGAAGGATTATCACATGAATGGGTCTTAATTTTGCTGGCTCTATGTGCAATTCTGTCACTTGTCTTCCTGGAATAGTACTGAGATTTTTATAAAAGTGTCAGCAGTTTAGAGGTCATGCTAAGGAACTGAAAGGTAAGAATTGATTAAAGTCTGTTTCAAAATGCCATGGATGTCATATGACTCCAAAAATCCTCTTCTATCTTCATTTCCAAATTAAGGAGAGGGAGTATTAAATTATGCAAATCAACCACAAGTTCTTTAACCTCTCCATGAGCACACCATAACTGGGGAGGGCAAAATAAGCCCATTATCAGCAACAGAGCAGCAAATCCTTCGGGGGAGCTCCAGTTGATTCAGCTTACCCCCTCCAGCGCTGTTGTGGAAATTGCTGTTTGTGAACTGTTTCTCTCTCAGTGCAGCTCGTCTCATCCCAGGGCTTAGACCTACACAAAACATCCACCATGCTTCAAAGACATCAATGTGGAAAGCTCCATATTCCCTGCATTCTGTCACTGCATCCACATGGCCGTGCATTAGTAATTACTGATGACAGCCAATAAAATCAAATAAGGACATGTGCAAATGCTAATGGAGGAAAATAAAACTAAATAACGCTTTAGCAGGCCGTGATTACACTGATCTTGGCTTGCTATCACACTAGCCTGTCCTCACTGGGGAAAAGACATGAGCTTTACAATCTCTTCAGTGGGAAAGGTATGCATGAAGGGTTTTTCATAGGTAATTATTTACAAATTCCCTGCAACCATGCTGCCTCTGTTGTTTTTATTAACCTAATAAAATATATTATCTGGAGAAAAGCTTGGTGTATATAGCAGTTAAATTTATATGTGTTATTCTAGTATGACAAATATTTTGTTATAGTTTGCTAGCAATTATTCAGAATAACGCAAACAGCTTGGGATGATTGTAGCCTTGTGAATTGACATTTGAAATATTTATAAGTACAGCCATCCTGCCATATGGAGCCTCTTTGGAGTTATCAGTCACCGCATCCTACTGCTTCTGCAACTTGGGTTCACATTTTAAAGCTGTCTGATTCTGTAACTTGAAGGAGCGCAGCTATGGGCAGCGCGATATGCGCCGCTCCTTTAGCCGTAGCTGTCTACTTCGACAAAGGAGAGGAAGGCTCGTGGTGCATATTACCGGCTGAGGCGTTCTGCAAACACCTGCTTAATGCTTGCTTGCGCTGTTTAATGTAATGTGGTTTGTACGGCATAATGGGTCTCCCTGAAAGTGAGTTTTAAATGCAAAAACACCCATCACCGATCTTTCACTTTGAATGGTGTTATTATACAGTGAGGAAACAGAGGGCATCTTTCCTTGACCTGCTGGTTTACAGGGTCTCTCCTTATCATGTAAAATGCATGGCCAGCAAAAGCAGGATGTGTCATGTCATTGTTTTCCATCTTTCCTTTCTCATGTCCAATAGCTTATGAACAAATAGCTGGTATTTACCCATTCAGCAGGGACTCACATCCATGCAAAACTCCTATTGCCTCCAGTGAAATTACATTCAAGGAAATGATGATAGGGCATGTCCTGAGCAGAGCCAGGCACAAAACCATACATGCTGTATTCTTTCTTTGAATAATTAGTAATATGTATTAAACTGGTTATGTCAAAGATGAAGGTGGAAAGTCCTCCCAGTGAAGGTTGGGGTTTCAGTCCTGGGAATTCAATCAAGTACAAGGATCATTTAAAACTGGAGGAGGGTGGGGAGGTAGGAAAAATAGGAAAAATAAAAGAGGAAAAAAGAGGAAAGAAAAAAGAAAAAAACTGTGAAGGATATTTTCTATAGACATGAAGACTCTCTTCCCATTTTAAATCCTTGTTGGCTTAGTAGAGAGTGATATTTGGTGGCATGCATTTTGTGTGTACAAAGCATAACAAATCCCAGAGGATTCCCAGGCTCAGTGTATCTACAAAGGGGTGGAAGTAGGGTAGGAAAATGAAAAACATTTTTTTGCTTGCTCTGGGGAATTGCTTCAGGCAAACTGGGTGAACTGCTCAGAGAATTAAGCTCCCAAAAGCATATTTTCTCCCCTGAGTGCAAAGGACTTTACCAAACAACTGACAACTCCATCCTCCCCTTGTCTGCACAGTGCTCACAGCAGCCCAGAAGAGTTAATGTAAGCAGTATGGGTTGATGTTGGATAGACAACTTCCTAACTAAGACAGTGAAAGTGGATGGCAAGGTGGAGTTTGCACGACAGAGAGCCTGAGTAACTCCACCAAAGTGGGGACTAGTTGTTTCTTCTACATCCTGCAGTTCTGAAGGGCATCAGGAAGGTGCAACCTCTGCATTCTCAGGTTTCTTATCTTTGTTTGATGACAAAGCTAATACTCCTCAAAACGATAGACTTAATGAAATCCTAATCAAAACATCTCCAGC
Source organism: Podiceps cristatus (assembly GCA_000699545.1). Classification (NCBI taxonomy): domain Eukaryota; kingdom Metazoa; phylum Chordata; class Aves; order Podicipediformes; family Podicipedidae; genus Podiceps; species Podiceps cristatus. The sequence goes on along the minus strand of KL287484.1, from coordinate 20,487 downwards.
CACGGAGCCGCCTGAGGGAGCAGACTGCCAGGAACCAGAGCTTCTTTCCTTCTCTTTGCTTCTGCTTTGCTGATCGCCCCATACTCAGTGTTTGAAACAATCTTGGTGAAAGACCTCCAAAAATTGCCCAAGAAGGTTCTTGCTGGGCCTCAAAGGTGAGGTATATTTGCTTGTCAGCATATATCTTGAGAGGAACATGTCAGAAAACTTCTGTTGCTAGCTGTGTTTTTGGCCTTTGCCCGAATTGTGTTAGATGCTTTTACAGTTTTTTCATTTCTAATTAAATACACACCATACTGAGGGCAGCAAAAGAGAGCAGAAGGGACCTTCTTTTCAGGGAAACTCTCCAGTTTCTCTGGCCAAGCTACAAATCGGAAAGGCCCTGGGCATGTCTCCTGAAACAGAGGAGACAAATGAGAAATAAGGGCTTTGTTCAGAATGAAAAGCAGATGAGGCTCAAAGGCACTAAGGCACAAAAGGATTAGGACACTTTTTCTTTCATTTGTCATGGACTGCTCAGCTGGGATCCAAACAACCCCTCAGATGTCTCCTACTCTTCGTCTTAAAGGAAATCCCAGACCCTCCCTCCAATTCATACGTAAAAGGATATTGACAGAGAGCCATGTCTGGAGATGCATGGCTTTTTGTCCCAGATAATGCATCCCTTTGTACAGGCTGACTGTCACAAGAGAAAGGACAAATTGAGCAACGTGCTGCTTCTATCTAGGCAAAAGGATCCACTACCTAGATAGGATGCTGGAGGGTTAAAGGTAGATGGGAGGATGCGGCAAGGAAAACTGGGAAAACGGTGTTGGTTCCTGCTAACCTTCATCTGTGAGTGGCCCTGGGATGTTGCTGTCAGCCAGAGAGACATGTTTGAGCTGGAAGCCCCGTTTAAAATTCCCCCTTGCTTCCCCGAATGAGGACACGCCAGCCAGCAGCAGCACTGCGGGGCTACCAGCCCGACAGGCCGTGGGCTGCTGCGTTCCAGGGCTCTGCAAATGCCCGGGGAGCTCCTAGCTGGCTCAGGCCTCAAAACTGTTCATCCTACCCGGGGCTCGGACAATAAGGGCTTCTGGTGCTCATTACACCGGCTAGCCAGCCTGCTCTCTTCTGCTCGCACAACAGACTGCACAAAGCGTCTTGGAAAAGGAGTGTCCCGGGAGGTAGTTTTTATACAGCCGACTTCATCAACAACCTCTAGAAAGATCTTCAGCTGGCGTAAAGCAGTATTTGCCCTGCTGACACCAAAGCATTTACTTCCATTTTCACTTGCTGTCGATCAAACCCTTAATCAGTTATGTTTTCATACTACATGCATAGGAGTTTACAAAGCCTGTGGTTATTAATCGTTCCCTAGACCATTTACACCGAAATGTCTTGATCTTCACCTTGCTCCTCTGCTGGGAGGTAGGAGCGATCCCAAAGAAGCAGGTGGAATTCCAGTGGTGTAAAAGTGGTGGAAGCCAAAGCAGAATCAGGAATCAAGAAGTCTCATTGATCATTGCTCGCAGTGATCTTTGAGCTATCCTTATCAAATATTAACAATACTGACTTATTTATATAGCACCAACTGTGAGCTAGGTGCAAGAGGATAGGCATAAGTCCCAGAGAACTAACAAACTAAATAATAAATACTTATCAATCTAGAATAATAAATAATAAATCTCATATTCCAAAGTCACTTCATTTTAGTTCTTCAGAGGTGTTTGCCCTCACTTTTTCTGATCAGCAGGAGGGCTTGGTTAAAAAGATCAGATTAGAAATGAATCTCTTTGATGTTTACAAAGGCAATAGGGCTTTCACACCTTTCCAAGTGCTATTCAGCTGCAGGTAAAGAACTCTGCAGCTTGTGGAAGTGCTAATTAAAGTCAATAAAAACATGATTCACCTTCAACCCTGCTCTGAAGTGCCCAGTGGTTTTTTAGCAGATGTTGCATCTCCAGGGCTCTACATTTGAGGAGCTCTCTTGTTTCAGGGATCTGCCATGTAACAACCATTTGGGCTGGAAGGGAAGGGAGCAAAGTTGTTTAAATCAATTCTTGTCATAGAATCCCACTGTTTATTGATATCCTGAAGGTGAAAGGTTAATGCTTTACTCAGGAAACCACTCATCCTCCAAAATACTACTATTGTTTATCTTGCTGAAATCTATTTTTATATTTCCCAAGACATTTTTATTTAATTTATGCTCCAGGTTGTCTTTACTGTGTTTTCATAGTGTCACTGCACAGACTTAATCCTTTTCCAATCTGATATTGCAAGTTTTGATGGAAAATGCCAAGTGTCTGGTATTCTTTTAAATGGAAAGATTAGCAGAAAGAAAAATGATTAACTTCAGGCTACTTATTTTAGCGTAACATGAGTTATCAGGGACTCCAATCAAGCACTGAAGTTGAAAGTAACAGATCAACTAGAGTAAACACTTGTCCCCAGGAATAATATGTCTTGTCACTTTAGCAGCTTGGAACATGTTCTCATTTATCCAGCCATTTTCTTGCCACAGCAATTATAAAATGGCCAGTTGGAAACGAGATCTGTTTCCATTGATTTTATTCTCAGCATCTTTTTTTTTTAAGTCTTTGTACCTTCCGGTTAATAAAAGAGCAAGGAAGTGAAAGGTACATAAATCTGCATCATATACAAATAACATTTCATGTGGACAGTTTTGCCTGTGGAATTCAATGCTGAAGGAGCTTCAGGTGAAATACTGAATAACCGGACTGTGAATAACTACGAACATGAATGATAATATCAGTAAGTGAATGTGTTCCTTTAGAACAGGACTGTTGTCTGTGATGAAGATGCAGCAATAATTGTCGTGTTCTCCACCTGTTTACAGCATTTAGAATCTTCCTCTCCTTATGGTTGTTGGTAGCTGCTGGAAATAGTTAACAAATTCCTGGTCCGGTGCAGTTTGGCAAATACTCTATAATTATATTCCTCTACCTGGAATTATAAAACTATAGTAATCAGAAATATGGAGTTTCTGTCACAAAAGGAATATAGGGGAACTCAAAGAAAACACTTCATTTTTTATAACTGACATAAATCTGTTAAGACTATAGAAGATACCAAGGTCCAACTATAGCTACTGAAAAGTTAGAGAGAGACATTTGATGTATGACCATTTTTATACATTGTCAAAGGTGGAAAAAAAATCCTTAATATTCTTGTATTTTTCAATGCCTATTGATTTTTCATGTATTACAGTGGAGTCTGCAAACGTTATTCAAACCAACTAAGAAAGCTCTTCCTAATTAAAATCCTTTGTATAAAAATTTCCCTGTGTCCTGAAAGGTGTTTCTTCCCCACCACTTAGCTTGGATCCAGGACCTACCACTTGACCTGTCAGCATTTTGATCACATCAGGACAGGCGAGAGTGGTTTTACCCCAAACAGGTACATTTCCACACCCAAGCCTAGAGACCCACCAGACCTCCTGGGAAAGAACGAACACTCGACTAATGCATTTTACCTGGACAGAATTGTCTGGGAAAAGCCTCGTCAGAGGTGGCTCTGCTGGATCTTTCCCTGTAGGAATCTCAAGCTCAGAGGTACTTGGAGACTTTTCATGACTGGAGGGTGATTAAGCAGTCTGCTCTGTATCATTCAGGGCGGCAGTGCCTGGCTCTAAATTAGAATCTGCTATTTAGACCCTCCTTTTAGTAAATAAAGCTTTTGGATTTTCATGGGAACCTTAGAATTGGATGAATTAATGTCAACTTAAATTAAACAAAGCAAACAATTTATGATTGCTGATTAGTCTCCTGACTTACTCTCCAAAACTTGAGGTACAGCCAGAAACTCACAGCTCAGACCTCTTTTCATTTAGTGCTCTCATCTTCCTTGGTCTACCTACTCACGTTCTTTCTACCTCCCCTTTCTGGGAAACTGCCACCCTCTGTACACAGAGATGCAAGTATTCACCTTCTTGCACATAGTAAATCCTTACAAAGCAGCCTGCAATAAATCAGTCTTCTAATAGTCTCAGCAGGCAAAGGATTCTTCAGTTTGGGTGCAAAATTGTGGAAAGGAATGAAAATAAATCAAATTTTATTTGCCAAGGGGCAAAATTTTGCCTGCAAGTCACTGGCCCTGAACTGATGATTTATGGAGGGCAAGCAAAAGTGATATAGTCCTTGAACCAAATCCTGTTGGCCCCTAGAGTCTCAAAGGTGAAGGCCAGTAAATGGCCCTCTTCTAAGTTCTTCATTTGATGACTTTGCTGACAGGAATAAGCATCCCATGGAAGCTGTGCAGGTAATGGTTCCCTGGACAACTGCTGGCAAGTGCAGCCTTTTATGAGTTGCTCATTAAATTCATTTCCACTGCTAAGAGACAGCCATTATTTGTCCTTTCCTGCGATGTTAGCAATTAAACTTTGTCATTCCTATTTCCATCGTCCTGGTGGTTCTCAGCCACTTCCCACTGTGAATCAGTGTGTGAAGGAGATCTCCGCTGCCATGAATGCAAACCTCAGACATGACCCCCATCCAAGGCAGATCCGGGAAAAACAGCTGTTAAAATGAGAGATGCTTTCTGTACTGGCAAGTTGCACTTCCCCCTGCTGCTCCTTCTCACTTCCAGGGTTGTTCTATATATTTCTCGGTTCAGACAAAGCTCTTCTGCCTCTCCCTCCTGCTTATCCTCACATCTGGATGTGAGCACACATGGCCTCTGATGCCCTCCCAGAGAGCTGAGTGTCAATGAGCCCAGCTTTAGAGAATGCTGGATGAGACTTAGAGTACTGCTGGACATGTTCCTGGCAGAAAGGTCCCTTCCAAAACCCAAATCCATAGAGATCGTATAAAGGACAGTAGAAGTTTTACCTTGTTTGAGGCTTGATTCTGGAGGTCTTGTTCTTTTTGATTCTCCTTCAATGACATCTTATAGGCAGGCAGAAGCTGTCTGCATCATTGATTGTTATCAGACATTAGCTTTACTGTCTGTCCTGAGTGAGGCTTTAATCTGTAACGATATAACCCAGCAGCAAAACACCTGCAGCATAGCCGAGGAGGCAGAGGCCCTGAATAACAGACTTTGACTGTGTTTCAGGTGGAGAGAGTCACCCAAACTACCCAAAACAGGCAATCCTGTTGCCTACTGAAGTTTTTCCTATGACTGTTGGTCCCAGAGGACTGGCTGCATGTGGGTCAGCAGTTATTCACAGTAGCACTTTGGAACTGAGGAGTGAAGGTGGTTGTGCGTTTGGGGTAGGAAGTGGTCATCATCCTGTGTTCAAAGGAAATAAGTGAGATCAGCATTTATCTAACCCCTTCCCTACAACAATCCCAATCACTTTCCAGTTCCCCTCTCCATTCATCCCCCCAATATTTGCCACCTTCCCCTAAACCTCTCAGTTGCATCACAACCTACCTCTAAACATTTCTTTTCGAAGAAAAAGAACATTTTCATTTCCAAATGGTAGCTCCAAATGCTGGGTTATTTCAAGAAAGCAAATGTGTACACACATTTTCTCATTAGAGAAAGAAAAAGGTAACGATCAACTCCTAAATGCCGCGCACAGTTGCTATTCTAATTCAAGCACAGCGTGTAATGCAAGCGGCTGTGGTAGGCTATAACATTATAAATGACTCCCCATTGGTGATGGAGACAAATCAGATTATGTGTGAGTAGGTTATTGATTGCGCTTAGATTTCTTAATCTCTTAAATCAATGAAAGAATAGTAGATAACAGAGACAATATGCGCTTGGAGGGCAAAGCATCTTTTAATACTTAGTTTTTAATGAGCATTTTTTAATACTCAGTAATATCTTAACTGGAAAACACTCAGCCAGCTTGAAGTATAGGTTACTATTTATTACCAAGATGCCTCTATCTAGATTTCTCTCTCAGTGTTTATACTAGACATCAATCCTTATTTACCTCTTGTTGAGTTAATGAAAACATGTTATGCAGTTTTATTAAAGAAAATAAAGTCTTCAATTGACTGCCTCTGAAACAGTACAACAAATTCTGGGGAGATTAGCATAAGGATTAAACATGCAGATTTTGTTGCAGGAGTTGTTTTCATGAATACAGTCTTAATTGATTGTAGCAAAACAAATACGCACTTTGGTAATGCATGCTGAGTCTCCAATTCAACATTATTTTAATTAAGTCTTTTGAATGATGAATTTCAGTACAGCAGATGTTCTTGAGTATTCAGGTATATAAATATAACCAGCGTCAGTATCTGATAAGCCTAGAATTTGAGAGTTTAAACACATATGAAACTGGGCCAATTGTCAAGAGTTGAAAATGGAAGGAATTTGCTAAAGTGCTGATTGCACCTGTTTTGAATTATGATGTTCCCCACTCACTAACCTCGGGGGAAAGAAGGGGAGAGTCTTGCGTGCAATGCCAGAACATGGGGAAGGAGACCTGTTCGCTCCCCTTTTGCAGCTTCTCATTAACCAGATGCAGCAGCTGATCCTTGGGAAGAGGGGATTTCGGTACATTTTACGTACTGAGTATTTTATTCAACAGATCTCTCTGCATAGCCACAAGCATTTCATTACAGAATTGGAGGTAAATAAAAAAGTGCCAAATTCTTTGATCAAATAATTTTAATGTTGAAATTATGTCTCCTCACAAATAAAGGAGTACACTAGGTAGTCATTTGCCTTTCAAATAACATCTGATTTGACAGGAAGTGCCTAATGAATTTAAAAATGTTTGATGTCACTTTGAATTTTAAATGAGATCATAAACATTATTTGACTTCAAAGTATTTGGGTGTGTTCTCATTAAATTTTCATTACAGGCTTTTAATCAGTGGATACACCCCCATGCATGATGTTCTGTGCCTCAGTTCCAGGTCATTCAGAGTCATCACCCTTTGCTGTAGGAAATATATTGATAAATGGACTTGGCTTTCTTCAGTAACTCAACATTTTTATTGTTCTCTACCTTTAAAGACATCTGAGTGGAAAAGCCCTCCCTATTTTGAGCATGTCCAGACTTCCATGGAAAAGCAGCAGAGCCTCTCAGTTGCATGTGAGAGACTGAGGAAATACAAAAACGGAAAGGAAACTGGAAAGGCACAAAGGTCTCCTACTGAATAACACCTGTTTTCAGAGAGCACGGCTCTATCCAGAGAACTTTTAGGCACTGAGACTTACAAGTAAAGATGATGAAGTCACCAGCTGATGCAGCCACTTGTGGGCAAAAATGATGTCTCTCATTTATCAGAGGTGAACAACACTGTAAAAGAATATTAGGGGGAAAATCAGAAAGGGTGCTCTGTCTGGGTCATTTTAGGAAGGCGGGAAGTCAAACTGGATTTGTTACCAGAGTTTAGGCTGAGTTGTATGTATTTGTTCACAAGTGTTTGATCTGGCATCGAAAGTGTGACACCAGGAACAGCCAACCTGAGGGTACAGGTCGTGAGGAAGAAAGTCACCTCAGCTCTCACCAGCACTACCACACTCAGCACCTGCCCAGCCAAATTCCTCTGAGCCCAGCATTGCCCGTGAGATGTCACAGGGACCTCACGTGCATTCTGGATGCGGTCTCTATTACCTGCCCAACTCTCCATTTCTCTGTCCCCTTCAGTTTCAGAGTCCCAGATTTATTTAGGGGAAAATCTGAGGGTGTGATTCATAGTCAGGAGCAGCTTTTCACACAGGTACTTTTCTATGTTCCAGAAGTCACATTGGCAAGGTCTGAGATGAATCATAGAATCACAGAATGGTTTGGGTTGGAAGGG
>KL287484.1:0-12711 GCA_000699545.1 Podiceps cristatus | reverse complement strand
CTCAGAGCCCCGTCCAGCCTGGCCTTGAACACTGCCAGGGATGGGGCATCCAGAGCGTCTCTGGGCAGCCTGTGCCAGCGCCTCACCACCCTCATGGTGAAGAATTTCTTTCTAATGTCTAATCTAAATCTCACCCCTTCCAGTTTAAAGCCCTTCTCCCTCATCCTGTCACTACACGCCCTTGTAAAAAGCCCCTCCCCAGCTTTCCTGTAGGCCCCTTCAGGTATTGGTGCAGCTTGGTGAGACACAGATTCCCAGCCTGGGTGCTGCACGGGCCTCACATCTGGCTCACTCCAATGTATAGAGATCCTGGTTGTCTTTTCTAGTGCACCCAAGTTAGGAAACCAAACTCTACCCATGACTCTGAAATCCCCTCCAGCCCTCTCAGATTCACAGGTTAAAACACATCATCAATATTTCACTAGAAGCACATCAGCTTCTTGTTTTATACTATGTCCTGCTTCAGGATGGATTTCAGGGCCTGTTCTATGCGTGACTGAAAATCTTCCTTTCTGATATTCACTTTCACACCTTTCTCCCTCCTTTTGTCCCTTTCATTCTTGTCCCTGAGCTTTGCTCAGGGACTGGAAGCCAAAGACAGCAATCCATCACCGGTTATTTGACATGAAGGCGATTCACAGTCTCTCAGCTCCTGGCATGTGGACAAGTGTATTGGAGTATGACCTAACATTTAAATAATGATTCACCGTTGAGTATTATGAGAAATTGGCTGACAATTTCAAGGTAATGTCCTTCCAAAGATATACAGTATTAATTCTTTACTGCCATATAACTGTATGTTCACTTAGAGAATCTTAAATAAAGTTTATACTTTGCAATTAATTTAGTGAAATTCTGAGCTAAATGACTTGCTATAAAAATATTAAACATATTACAACTGTCTGGACATGGTCTTCTAAATGAAAGGGAGGTTTAATTATTTGAGGAGAGAAATATAAACAGTGTCAAGACTTAACCACTGCTCAATTTAATATAACTTCTGCCTAATTTTGCAAATCATTATTTATACAGTTAACATGCATAAAAAATTAATAAATGACCTCCGTATTACCACTTTTAGTATAGTTAGCAGTGTAGGCAATTATTATAGTAATGTTGAAAAAATCCACCAGGGAAATTGTACTTGCTTCCCAAACACAAGAATCATGGAAAGGCGAAAAGAAAAAATGTACCAAAAGGAGCATCACAGAGCAAACCTTAGCATTAAGTCAGTCTTGCATCTCTCCTTCAAAATCAGGGGAGAGAACTTGAAACCAAGGCTCTGAGATGGCGTGGGACTTGCAAGCAGAGAGAGTATGAGGTGAAGCTGTCACCTTTCTGCCTTCACAAAGAGCAGCTCCAGGACAAAATGAGAGTGGGAGCTCGCTCCCGGCCAGCTTGCTGCACTTATGGTGGTGAAGCCTCCTGGGGCACTGGGAGCTCTGGCCAAAACCCAGTCCAAGCACTAGTGCTACAAATTGTTTTACATGGAAGGGAGCACCAGAGACCATCAAATACTCTTTCTGCCTAGGAAGTTTCCATCTGGAGCCGTCTGGCATTCCCAGAGAAGTGCAGGCAGGGCACAGGAACTATCGCTCTCTGTTACCTTAATTTAGGTGTTTCACTCTGTGGTCCATTGGCTATTTCTAAAGGTGCAAGGAAAGTAATTACAAAAATCAAGTTTACTGGTAGCAGACTTGCACATAATCTGAATATTGCCTCCCCTTAGTGCAAGGGTCCATATATTGAGCAAGCAAAGGCTAAAAATCTCTGTTAGAGAAATAGGCATTACAAGGAGGCTTCTGAAGGACAGCCTGCCTGTCTCCAGAGGTTGTACGGGACAGGACTGCAGGACTTTAACAGACCACTGATAGGGCCAGATAGATCAAAACAGTCTGGAGGAAGCCTCAGCCCTCCTGAAGCTAGCAGGAGTTTCAGCAGGGATGTGTCCCTCAAGCTTTGCTCTGAAATGTATGCTAGATTTTCAAATAGAGTGAATTTTCAAGTATTTATAGCACTTAAAAACTTGGCATCTACTGGCAGAATACTGTCTTCCCTTCCTTCCTTCTTGCTGACTTTTATACTTACACATCCTGCTGATTTACATCTGCAAGTGTTAGCTGTAATATTTGGAGGCACCCACTGTACAGTAATTACTTAATTCATTTCCAGAAAGAAAGGAAGGAGGCAGGCAGGACTGAATGCAGATAACATTTTGAATGTTTCATTAAAGCAGCACACTCAAGTGATCTGATCCCATCCTTATTCCCGACAAGAAACAGAGAAAGAGAAAGGGAGAAACTTGTTGTACTTCCTTCTGAAGCATGATGTAAAATAAAAATGATCAGAAGTGGATACTGAGCTACCACAGGGGCTGCTTCAATACCACAGTGCTTCAAAGATGCCTGTTTGTCAGAGCCCTAGGTGGTACTTCTCTATGTTTGCAGGATGAACCTCAGCCGATAAAACAACAGTGCAGCTCTCTTTTTCTCCTTTATTAAAAGGCTTCTGGCAGATAATAGAAAATTATCTCCTCAGACAGTGCAGAAGGGTTTTACTACACTAGACAATATAATAAAAGATATTCATCTTCTGTAAAATTATTGAGGGTATTTTTTAGTCTTTCCGAAGGTCAGCAGACTGAGTCCCCAAACATCCCCCAGTAATGTTATATGCAGATTCCACCTCCAAGTCATTTTAAGAAGAGGAAAGACTCTCTACACCCATTAATACAGAAAAGATTCAAATTATTTCCTGGGGAAAAAAACCCAAGGCTTTCCTTTGACCTCTAACATGCATCTTTCTGCTATGTTGATTTTTTTTGTTGGCTGAATGAGCCAAACAGACTTGCTGAGTTGTCACAGGAGCCAGAGCACAGGGGAGAGATGGGGACCAGGGGAAGGAGGAAGGGGACAAGCAGGGAGGTATCCAGCTGTGTGGAATCTCAAATCAATAGATGCGTTACCATTGGTTTCTATGAAGGCCAAGAGTGTCAGGGAGAGATGTGGAGAAGGTCTGAAGTCCAGGAATTTCCCAGTTCCACATGGAGAAAACAAACCATGACACTCCCTGCTTCCCCTATTTTCTCTCCTGACATTAAGCTCCCAGACCCACTCAGCTGTATTCTTCTTCACTGTTTCTTCATTACTGAAGGCAGTTGAGAAAATCAAGCCAGAGTTGCAAGTGTGGATTAGTGAGATTCATCAGGGCTTTGCTTTAGTTTACCGGGAACTCTGACACATGCTGGGCTGTACAAATTAAGATCCAGACATTATTCTTAATGGCACCTGGCAATGAAATACCAGGATATGCTGTCTGCATTCCTATGTATACATAGGACAAAGAGCATTTTGTTTTTCAAAACATCCCAGAGCATCAGCAGAAGAAATTTATGTACCAAAAAGCCTGTCCTCAGCCTGGAAAACCACAGCTACTTGTGGTTACTCTCCCTTTGTGAGCTTATATTTCAGCTGAGAGAGATGCACTGTGATTTAATGAACTGCCTGGTTGCTAGCAAGACCAATATCTCTTTACATTTTAAGTTCAGGAGGGTATTTCATCACTGCAGTCTGGTGGTGGTTTATATCATTCTATGCAACAATCTAGCTTAACATGAAATGCTCTTCCTTGCACCTCCTGCCTCTCACACTTCCTGACACTAATTACTGAAGTCTGGCACAAAGTACTGGATCCAGCCTGTTTGGGAGACTTGGAACCCAGCTCACCTCCACATTTTGCAATGAACCTCTCACATCTCAAATAGCTCAGAGCAGCACCACAGATCCTCTTACCCCTTAAGCTTTGGCAAGTTTCAAATCCAGGTCTTGACCAGTGTGCCAAGACTGTGAGTCAGGTGAATTATATATGAGGCACAGTTTGAGAAACTGAGTGTTGTTAAAGTTGTTAGGAGTCTTTCAAATCATTTGGGAGCCAGAGGCCTTCTGGGTTCATCATATTGGATAAATCCTGCCAGAAAGCTGTCAGATGGACATACTTGCTCTGGACTGTCACTGCAAAGCTGTTTTGTAACTGAGCATCTAATTCTTTCAGTAGCTCCAGTAGAGACTTTTTTTGTGCCATTCCACATAAAGGACATTAATATAACTACCATATATTAACCTGGCCTCAGAAATACTATTCTGAAAGCTTTCAAGATCACTGCTATAGCAACGTGGTATCCTATCTTTAGGACATAATAAATACAGCAGTAACGAATCAACCTTCTCTGGCATGGTCTGTTTCTTGGCATTCGTCTTAGTCGTCCTAAATGTGTTATCAGATATTAACAGTAATATAGTCTCTGTGTGTGGAGGGGATGGATTACAGCCGCGTATGCTTTAAATGCTTATGCCTTGGCTTCTTCTAAGAGCAAGGGACTGAATTATTTGACCCAAGTAGTCCCTTCTAGTTCCATGTTCTTTATTAGGAAGTTCTCACTAATCTGTGTATCGTGATGGAGCCATTTGTTTTAGGAGTGCTGTTCTTAAGGACACAACTTTTTCCTGCCAAAACTTTGCCCTAGTTTGATATTTCTTTTTTTCATGATATCTCCATGTGTGGAACAACAGATTTTCTGTTCGATCAAGATGTTTGTATTTGTTCCCCCTGCAACTGACTTGAAGCCTTCAACTTGTGTAGGCTGCTGATCAATGACCACGTAGCTTGGTATTTCTAAGAAGGCAAAATCGGCTGATGTATAAAAACCCATGAGAGACTGCACAGAATAGGTCATTGCATGTATATGTGCCTACTGGCATGTGAATTCAGCTCTGTCTGCACATGCAAGTGCAGGGATTTGCAGACAGAAGGAATGCAGGAGCCTTTGGGGTACAAATGTCCTATTTTCATGTTCTGTTGCTACCAGTCTGGCCAAGACTTGAACTCAGGAATGAGCAATGAGGGTTTCGAGCAGTGAAGCATCCCCTCTCCTATATTAAAATTACTTCTGCCTTATCTTGTCTAAGTTGTATAATTTGTATCACCACGTCACCAGCCAAGCCACAAACAGACCTTCCAAACTATGAGCTCAGCCCACAAATCACACTCATTGAGGCTTCAAATTTTTGCAGAGTACAAATAAGGAACTTTCTAACTTCACTCATGCCTATGTATGAAACCTCTACAATCCAGTCATTGTTCCAAAGGCTATCTCAGAGAGATTTACAGGAGTTGGCACCTCGGCTATCATAAATGAATCACTGAGGATATTATCTTTAATAAGTTTATACATCTTGGCTCTAAAATAGCAGTTCTATGTGTAAAATCAAGGTCTCAGAGAGCAACAGAAGTGTCTTCATTGGGTTCTGCATGCTCCAAGAGGACAAGGATGATTGGGGTCCCTTCCAACCCAGACCTTTCTATGAATCTATGAATCTATAACACCAATAATGTGCTTCAGCAGTGGCAAAATAAAGAGGAGTGGTTATCTCTAGGAGTGCACATGGCTTGCACCTCCCCCAGTTAAAAACATTAAAAATTCAATGTTTTATTAAATAGTTTTCTGCAGGGGAAAACGCTGTGATGCTAATTAGGAATGAAATATTAGTGCAAAACAAGCAAGCTTAATATAAGTTAATGTTCACAAATTCTCACTTGCCTAGTAGGAAAGGTTAGTTAGAAGATGATAAGTCTAAAGACTGATTAGGTGTGTAATCATGGTGTTATTATGTTAATGGATTTGTTTGTTGTCATTTTATCAACAAAAGATTAAGCAAATCCCTACAGGAAAGCTAGAGGTGAAGCAGTCTGCTGGAGAAAGTTTTGGGGTAGCAAATCTATGTATTATCATCACTTATTTCTGGAGCAGTAATTTCTGTACTAAGCACTTCTCTCTCAGTTCTAACAGGTGGCAAAACCACAGATGTTGAGCAGTTTTGCTTATAGTTAGTGTTTCTCCTTGGACTGACTTGGTATAAGAAGGTTGCTTATTTCATTAGAGCTTGATTCACCAGTTAAACCACTGATCAGGGCAGCGGGAAACATCTCTTCACACGGAAAGGCATCTTTGGCTAAAGAAACAGCCTTGGGCTATGTAAGCTTTTTCTTCATACTTCAAGCCTGAAAACTCTTACGAGCATGGCCCACTTGTGCTGGACTTGATTAAACTATACGGCCAGGCACATTTTGAACACAGGCTGCCTGGGAGCCAGACATCTCTCTGCTGTGCTACAGGCTCACTATTACACGGCAAGCGGCCCTGCCTTTGCAGGTTGCCGTGCTCAAGCCTGAGCCTCCTAAAACAGAGCATGTAAATGAGGTGGGTAGCTAGAGGGTCTTTGCGATGAATTGCCTCTGCCACATCAGCATGTGGCCAATAACTCAATCACGTCTGTGCAACAGTATGCACCAGGCCAGGCTGGGGAAAAAATGTGGTTTGCATTCTGATGCAAATGACGTGCTCAGACTTTGTGGTGTGATGCACGTATCTTGCAAACATTGATGTCTTGTGCCTGTTCCATCTTGATATGATCCACTGGGATTCCTCAGGGGTTTGTTGGTATTTTATTTTTATTTTTTTTTCTTCTTCATACATCCATTTGCTTTAAATCTTCAGCTTTTAGAACCTATGCCTTGCACAATACTTCCCAAAGAATTCTGGTTAAACACAGCTGGGCAGAGTACTGGGTATTTCAGCCTACAATGACACAAAATATTATGACAGCGATGGGTTTGGCATGGGGGTTGTTCAGTTACCACTATGGTTGCCCAAAGGAAATGAAGGAAGACTTGGGCTCTTTTGCTGTGTAAACTCTTACAGATTTCTTGAAATCAATACAATGCCAAATTTTGCAAGATCTGAATCTGATCCTCTATGCTTACAGACTAGATATCAAAACAGCCTCCCATGTGACAGTGTCTAGAGCTGGTCACGGATATTTGACAGAAAGTTTCATGTCACTGAAGTGGAGTTTTCCTATAGAAATACTTTGTCATTTCATTCTGGGAAAATAATAAAAAAAAATTTGGATGAATTTTAACTTTTCCATTTAGACATATTTTAGAACACTTGGGGTTTTCATAATAAGATTCATTTCAATTTCAAAGAGTTTTCTATTTTATTTTGCAAAAAAAATCTTGGACTATAGATTTTTTTTCTAAAAGAGGAGAAATTTAAGTACTTGGAAAGGAAGCAAATATCAAGATTATAGCTGACCCCTTACAGAAAACTAGCTCAATGCATGCTTAAAAGCTCATCTATGTATCGTGATATGAAAAAGAAACAGATTTGTATAGAGAATGCAAACATTGAAATAACCATGAAGCTAATTATGTTACCTCAGTGGGATGTAAATGCACTTAATTTTAAGTGCGCTATCTAGGGGCTTTGCTGAATAGGCAAACTGCGCAACTTGATGGATATCTGCAAGCTCTACATAAAGTAACTACAACAACATACTGAAAGAACAAGTAAAGGCATCACTGGGACCCGCTGAAACATGTGTGCTATCACTGAAGCAATAGTCCCAGCCACAGTATGTTTTATTTTTCCATTCCAATGACAATAATAGCTTGAGTGACTCACAGTTTAATGCACACTGGATCGACTAAAAATGGTATTTAGTACAGAATTATCCATCCTGACCTTACTTTTCAGTCTGTTTCCAGTTCATTTCCATGTTCTTATTATGAGGTTCTTGTCAGTCCAAGCTGGAATGGAATTTGGTCTTGATTTGGATAGGCTTTGCTATTTTTACTTTAAAATCTCAATCAATTTTGTCCCCATGTAGGAATATCAGATCTGAAAGACTGAGAGGTAAATTCTGGCTGCCAAATCTGTGGACAGTGGACAGGGAAATTGTGAAGGTTGGCTCTTGTCGCCAGGGCAAGCGAATCCCTGACCTCAGGGGAAACTGTGAAGAACAGTGCCAAGTGCAATGTGGCTTTTAGTCATCATAATTGTATTTATAAAGCCACCAGCCACCTGCTCAAGTGCTTGAGTTGCTGCTCAACTGATTAAAACACAGTAGCCGGGTCATAAAATATGTATTAGAAGAACCAGATAAAGTGTTAACTTGTGGCATGGAGAGGGAGAAAGCTGCACTCTTGAGGAAATACAAGCAAACGCAAAACCTATAGATTGCCCCAAATCTGGCAGCATCACTGTCATAGGACGGGGGATGCAAAATCAAAGGGTGAGTTGGAGCTTTGGCTGAGCAGGCCTCGAGCTCTCAGATGGCCTCTGCTCGGAGCTGCCAGCCCCCGGCACTGCTCCGGGCTTTCCTCCAACAGCAACTTTGACTGTTGACGGTCTGCAGTGCGTTCGGTGGCTTGCTCTGAAAGGGCTCTTGACACCCTCTCACCCCCACTACAAATAGTCTTGGAGGATATATGTGTTACCCTGCTGCAAAATGATAACATCTGATCTTTGTCCCCAGTCACCATAGTTACCTTTTCATCTGAAAGAAGGAAATTGTGCTGCGCAGTGGGTTTTTTTGTGGTTTTTTGGTTTTTTTTCCCCCCAAGGAAACTCAATCAAGACTAAGCAGTGATTCAGTTCTGAACTCAATCACATCTTTCCTGCAGCTCATTAACAGCCTGTGAGACCTTCCCAGGCTTTTCTTTCTTTGGACATTCAATAACCGAGAGCTTTAACAGTTATTCATGTACAGTGAAGTCTTGATGCATTTTCACGATTTTCCACTAGGTGCCTTAAGTGCAGGAACAGTTGTGTAGCAAGCAGCATCCTACCTTTTCCTGAGCAGCTAAGTGACTGGTTTACCAGAAAATGGCATCTTAATTTTCCCAGATTTACTGTAAGGTCAGCATCGACAATACCCCTTTGCAGACAGAGTATTGTCCTTGAGCTTTATTTATTACAGGCACTGGCCTGTACAAGAAATCTGAAAATATATTAAAACAAACAAAAAACCACAAACAAACAAACTAAAGAAACACAGACACACAAAATTTACTTGGTTATGTACTTTGGGTTTCTTATTTTTTGGGAGCACTAATTCTGGAAAAAAAAAATAAAAGCACTCTTGGGAGGGGGGAGCTCTGCTCTGCTTTTGGGGAAGGTGAAGATATCAAGAAGGAGAAGGAATATAAAAAAAATAAATATAATTAAGAATGTTCATTATTCGTGGCAATAACTGGGAATATTCCTGGCCAAACATAAATAGCTAACATTCATTTAAAGGAAAGGAACTTAAAGGAAAGAAGTAGCCTATCAATCACAGACGAAAATGAAAAACATGTTATAAAAGTAACTCTTATCTACAGAGGATTGTTTTTTTAGTGTGACTCAGTTGACCAAGCAAGGGCCACTTGGAAATTTCTGTTGCACCGGGGAATCCTCAGGTGGCAGAAAGTTGAAATCAGACCTGCTCTCCCCAGACCTGGGAAGAGGGAATGAGGGGATGTCAAAGCACTAAATTTGGGCTGGCAACATAATCCCCGGAATCCAGCTGAATCTGGCATCACTTAGAGCACCCCTGAGGCTTCTCTGATACGTGCGGCCAACTCCCTCAACACCTTGTCACCTTTGTTTCACCCCTTTTGGTGTTATGCCTGTAAGCAGGTCCTAGGAAAAGGCATGTTTTCTTGTGGGGTGGGGGGGAAAACATTTTCCATAAGAGAAAATAAAAGGAAAGCATTTCGGTTGTCTACTCAGACAGAAGCATTTTGTTTCAGGGTAGCACCACAACAAGCTTGGCCCAGGGCACCGCAGGGACGGGGTCACAAAACACCAGTGCAGCAGCAGCAGAGCATCTCCACAGCTGAGGCGAGCCTTACTTACACCCTCCAGGCGGCTCTTTCCAACTTTCCAAACTAGATCACTCTCAGGGCTTTTGACTCCAAAATCAAATATTTCAACACTCCACTTAGAAAATAAATGGTAAAATTTTGAGCTGGTTCAGAGTAGCCCTAAGCAAGGCAGGGACATCTTCTTTAGGAATTGTTTGTTCCTAAGTTTACCTGCAGGAGCAAAAGGAAGGGAGGTGTTGGCCATCTCCATCCCTGCTCATGTCCAGCCATTTCATCTCCAGACAAGTCTCCAACTCGAGGCTATGAAGACAGCTGCAAGTCTCTTGGAGAAATATCCCTCCTTTGCTTCCTCAACTTGCTTTAAAACAAGCATGACTTTTTCTGTGCTTTGGTTTTTTTCTTTTTTTTCTTTTTTTTTTTTTGTTTTCCTGGGGACAGAAAGTGGTTGTCATCAGAAACTTTATACATCTTTTATTTTCCCTTAACCACAAGAAATCTTGAAATGAAGAAAACACCCTCTTATTTATACTTCGTTGTTATAGATCCCTGTTCAGCTAGTTATGCTTACAGGCTGAGTTGAGCTGAGGAGCTGAAACCATGTTACCTTGCTCTGTAACAAAATTGTTCCCAGTATTTTACAACACTTAAACCACCTTGATGTGTCCCCATTTCCCAAACAGTCCTTTTTCAATTAGGCAGCAGCTCCAGTTGTCATCAGCAGAGCCCCAGAGGGAAATCTCTCCCCAGTTCCACCCTCCATTCTTTGGAAGACTGTCACTGTTGCTATTCTAAATCTTTTGCCAGCTTGGAGAAGGATCATTTTTAGGCTGCTCTAAGAGTTTCCAACATACCAGTGTAGAGACTTCCCTCCTAAGCCTTGTTTGATACCCCTGTTCTTGCTATATATCTATGGCATCCCATTGACTGCAGAACCATCAATGTACTGGTTAATGGCATGAGATGTCTGGTCCCTCAAAAATGGAGACTGATTTAGATCTTGTCCTGGCAGAACAGAAAATAAATCCCAAATTTGTAGGCATTCTTCTGAGCCTCTTCCTCTATCACAAATAAAGAACCACTCAAGGAATATTCATGTATATGCACATCTGTTCACTCATCCACTTTATTATGCACAATACAAATAACTAGAAAAAAAAATCCAATTTCCGTTATTCAAGTAGATAAATATTTTTTTCTTGAACCTCTGTCAAACTGTAGATGGAATACTGTGGCATTTTTATTTGCTGTATTCTGAGCAGAGTATAGAATCATGTTGAATATAAAGTTGAATTCAAACCAGAGGTTGCCACTAGTGTTTATAATCAAAATTGTAACAGTGAAACAGTGAAGCTTTTTGTCCAGAGAGGCTGTGTCACTTCAGTCTGTGGAGGTTTCCAAGACTCATTTGGACAAAGGCCCAAGCAACCTGGTCTGATCTCACATCTAAATCTGCTTTAAGTGGGAGGTAGGACTACAGTCCCTTCCAACCTGGATTATTCTACAATCCTATAATACCAGATAGTTGAAAAGTGTTTCAAAGAAGGTATGGAAATAGGTAAACAAAGGAGGCAGAGCTGGAAAACAAACTATGTAGAAGACTGTTTAAACACTCATTTGAATAGGAAGTGATTCAATACATCATGACAGCCAGGTGGCACTAATACCCAGGGGTGCCACTTATTGCTTACAGTTGGCTAGAAAGTTGTTTGCAGAAATGTTTTTGTAAATAAGAGAAAAAATCCTGAAAAAAATAATGCAGAATATGATTATATAAATACTTGGAATTGGAAACACAAATCTTAGCAACAGAACGACATAAACTTCTAAACTAGAAATTATGATCGCTCCAGGATTATTCAGATCATTTCCATGATTATTAAACCTGCTTCTTTATTCTCTGAGATAATTCCATAAAACTATTAGGATGGTAGACATACACGAAACTGCATCTGCCATTACCCTAAGAGACTCAATTGTTTGTTTTTCAACTACAAAAGTGGTAAAGAAACTGTACAAGTATTCCTTAATGTAATTTACTATCCTACCACCATCTGCTACATTTGGCACTGAATGTGTAGCTGAAATCCCTTTTATAAGTGTGCCCTGAACCAGGAAGCTGATTCAGACCAGAACCAATTAGCCTTTCCAGCCTCTCTCAAAGCACACAGAAACAGAGGCGAACAAAATAATCGTGCTTACGTTTTACAAGTGTGTGCGTTTTGTCAACATGAATGTGTTGAGGAATCTGTTTTAGCATATAGCACCTCTGTCCGATGCTGCAAATAGCTGATGTCAGGAACAAGAGGCAGGAACACAGTGAACGGAGACACGCGGGGAGTGCACGGCTTCTCGCTCCTGACCTGCGCTGGGGATGGAGCAGTGGCTCCACAGCGATACGAATCCCTGTGTTATGCACATATGTTGCCCATTGCTGCGACTGAACGTGAGCCAAACCTTGGGTGAACGCTAAAGAGTTTGTTTAGGATTCAAGGCTGGATCTCCAGCTGCTGCAAATCTGTGTGTTTCTCGTGTTTCCTATGGCTCTGCAGCCTCCACCTCAGCAGTCCCCCCTTGGATGGTGGGGTCTTGCCCATTCTGCTCTGCTCTGTGGAGCTCTCAGCAGCCATGCCCAGCTGATGGCACCTGGGATTTTTACAAAATCTCTGAAACGTGCTTTTTCAAGTAGTTTCAATGAAACCTAACATGAAAGAAACGTGAATGGGCAGCCACAAATTCACTCCAGCTCCAGTAGACTTCTGAGTGGTTTGTGAAGGGAGCTCCAGGCTTTGGTGTGGCCATTTGACAAAAATAGTATCCCCTTCTTTCTTGGAAAGGTGTTGGGAAATCTCTCCTGGTGTTGTGGGGTGAAAGCAGGTTTGCACAGCATTCAGCATGTGATTCCAAGAAAACTTCTGCTGTAGAAAATTGTAAGTCATTCTCCAAACAATTCTTTGGATGAGACCAATGGCTGACTGTACATAGAATCATAGAATGTTTTGGGTT
>JMFS01129392.1:0-26827 GCA_000699545.1 Podiceps cristatus | reverse complement strand
GGGGCGAAGGGCAACTTTGGGAGGATGGGGAAGGGGGAAAGAGCACAGAGGGGAGGATTATCCATGGACACAGCTTGTCCCCTTTTCACTGCATTTAACAATAAAGCAGTAGCTATAGCAACGGGGTTAATTAATGCATCCGATTTGCATAACTAAATCTCTGAACCCATTCAAATCTTGCTGATATTTTCATTCTTAAACCTGGCCTGCAAGACTGTGCTCTTCTGGCAAGGGGAACCCAAACAAACACAGGCATGCATATGTACTGCTATACTTGCAGAGAGCCGCAGGTACACACAGCACGTCGCACAAACACCGCACAACGCCATCCCTCGGCTGTGGCTCCTGCAGCGTGACCTGCCGGTGAGGCTCCAAGAGTGACTTGCCCCACATACCTTTATTCCCCCTGAAAGCATTAGCATTCGCAAATAAGCATGTGGAAGAGAACAGAAAAATAGGGACTAGAGTGTTCTTCAGAAAATAAAATGGGGGAAAAAGGTGATTTTCAGAGATGGAGGGAGCGAAACACATTCCAAGACAGAGGGGCTACGGAGATAGGCAATGTAAAGGTTTCAGACTATCGTATAACCAGAGGGGGAAATGTCTTCTCACCACAAACATGCATCTGCATGATGTCTAGACAGTCATAAAAAGGGCAATTAAAGTACTGCAGGCTGCAGTAAGCTAATGTCTCCTCTCCCAGTCTAAACAGTTGAAACATAGTGTACTAACTTAAAAAAAAAAAAAAAACCAGGATAGAGAAAGACAAGTTTGTAAGGAAAAATGTTTTGAATTCAGTTTTAAATAAGCCAGTAAATTAATTCAACCTTGTCAAATCTTTGCCTTATAACATATCAAATATTCCGCCTGCGTCCTGTCTAGACTGCGATAACAAAGGGCATTTAAAGCCCTGCAAGATGCGCTGACAGAGTAGCCATTTAAAGATGCAGTATTGCTTTCTCCATCTAAACCGATTTGTCAGATGGAGTTAAAATGAAAATGATAAGTAATCACTCTGGTTCACAACCATTTCAAAAGAAAAAAAAAAAAAACACACAAAACCCCCACAGCTCAAAGATATAAATCCCACTAAAATCATTCCAATGTATCATTCCAGTGGGATTTGTTTGGCCTTTTTAAATAGCATTTGCTTATTTTTTAAATTTTATTAATCTGAGATGTCACTAGCTTTCTGCAGCACTTGCATTTCTAAATAGGAGGTTTGAAAAAGCCAGCTCCAAGTATTAATTGATTTATTGATATAAAATGATGACTTACGGAGAGATGCTATTATAACTCCAACGGTTAACACTGAAAAGGATTTAAAAAAAAAAAAAATTACTTAAAAGCAAAAGAGTAAGCTATCCCACATGAGTAAAACTGGCCAGTCTCCATCACTGATATAGTTTAGCCCGGGCAGTCATTGTCCTCAGGAGAGCAAGAGAGAGAGAAAAGTTAAAGCAAACTATGTGGGTGTGCACACCATGTGTTTTTTACTGAGAAAGGACAGTTTTCTGGAAAAAGCAAAAGCAGATATAAACCTGTCTAATATGAGAAACATTCTCCTCCCTTCCTGAGCTTTATCAACTGTTGGAGATCCAAAAGAGCAAAAGAGCAGGATGGCTAATGCTGCTCATGATGGAGCAAGCACCCCGTAGGCCTACAGCCACTTTGAACGAAGTGCAAGACTGACTTTTTAAGACTTTATTTTGTTGTGACATGGCATGACCAGACATCCCAGGTCCAACCGCACCATATGGTCACTTCTATGAGGGAGGGCACGGTGATGAGAGCCACCCCTGGAAGTTCAGCATCGGGTTGACCGCAGTTCCTCTCTGCTTCTCACCCTATAGCATCCCACCACCACCTCCTTTGTAGCTCCCTCTGTCTCCCCACCCCTGTTTCTTAATTATTATTTTAATAAGACCATTTCCAACTTCACTACTCATTCTGCAATAGCCCAAGGGCTACAACTATTCATTAGACAGAATTTCTGCTTTAATTGCACTGACACAGATGTGTAGGTTATCTGGAAGAAATTATGCTAAAATGAGCAGTAAAGAATGGGGCTGGATGCTTTTCTTCCCTTATGGAGAGTTTAATTTAACATTATTTCCCTCCATACCCTGTATCCAGCAGCATCATTCAGTGCATCGCAGGTTTGCGGAGGAATTAACCCCAAATTACTCCCGCTGCCACGGTGCATATAGGTGCACTTCGCTCCGGATGCTGCACTAGGATTTCTGCAGGGGCAAAAAGCGCAGGTTTGCCTCCCGGGGCCACAGAGGTGGTGCTGGAGGGGCCTGACACCACCCGGCCCACGGGGCTCTGCAGCACAGCCCCTCCGCGGATGCACAGGGCAGAGCTCCGCAGCAGCCCCGCTGTCCCGGGAGAGGAGCGGGTGGCTGGCACCCTGCCCAGCTGACGTGTCTCCGCCACTGCCACGGGACGGCCCATGTCCCCCTGTGTGCCCCAGGCAGCGCAAGTCCGTGACATTCACCTGAGAGCGGAAGTAACCGAGACCACCGATAAAGCTTTAGGGAAGAATTTCAAGCTGTTGCACTGTCGTGACCTGACCGTAACCCATGAGTTTTGCCCTAAGGGTAAAACAAGGTCCCCAGTGAACACTGGGCTGCAGTCACGCCACGCCTGTCGCTTTAAGCGCCTCCAGAATCACAACCCCTTGGGGTAAGCCATGGCAGCACCAAACCCCAGCGGGGCAGGAGGCAATACCACGGCTACCCAAGGGCTTGTGCCCATCCCTGCACCAACACTGCGGGTGCCTGGACTGGGGTGGCAAGCAGGCTCCCTCGGTCCCCCTTGCCCTCTGCGGAGAGGTAAATCACCAGACATGGAAAAACATCATCACTTCTGCTCAATAGCATCCAGACTTCGACCTGCCAGGCTTCGACCTGCCACGGTCGTGCAGCTGTCAAATCAGCCATGGAGTTTACATGAACTTCCTCTGCAATTCATATTGGCAAGAGCCAGACACATAATAGCCTTGGATTCATAGAGAAAGAGCTGCCAGTCTTATTTCTATTTAAAACCTCTATTTGCGCTTTATACACTCATTCTTCATGCATAATACACATGCACGGACACACAAAATGCAGGAGTGAGCCAGATCCAGAAGCATTTCACTTCACCAAGAGCGCTGCCTAATAGGGATTTCAGGTTTTGGCTCACTAGTATTATTTAACAGATTTTAATTCAATAATAAAAAGTATCAACTGCCAATTTTTTGTTATGTCTTCTTGCCAGAAAAAAAAAAAAAAAAAAAAAAATCCATGAAAAACCTTTCAGGCATATTCAGGAAAAAAAAAAAAAAAAAAAGAGAAAAAAAAAAAGAGGAAAAAAAAAAAGAGGAAAAAAAAAAAGAGGAAAAAACCGAAAACAAAACAAAAAACAACCTGTGCAAGAAAGTTGCTACCAACCTACTTACTGAGCCTTTCCCTCCCCCTTACCTCCCACCCCCAGGCGAGGGGCTGCTCTCCTGAGCAGCAGCACAAAGCACCCTCCAGGCCAGGTAAAGGCTGAAGCTGTGGGAGAACTCAGCCACCCAGGGTGGGCTGGGGCAAGGGGAACAAGCAAATGCATATCAAGGGCTCAACTCCCATCTCTGAGTATGTCTAAAAGCTATTAAAAAGTGTCTCCTTCAACAAAACTTATCTTTGATTTAAAGGAGGGGAAAAAATATATCACAAACGCTTCATGCCTAAAAAGTCTGCATTAAGGAAAAAGACCTTTCCTTTGTCACTACAGGACTTACTTGCTTTGTATCTGCTGAAAACCTTTATTCCACCATTATATTTTAACAAAACCTTGAGACTGAAACATCTCATGTGCTAAAATTCAAGAGACAGAGCCCATTGGTTCCATCCTTCATTTGTAAGTACTTTGCTCAGGCCTAACTTTGTTTTGTATCTTGGTCCTTGATGCTTTTTGGCAGTTTGCTCTAGACTTACTGGCAAGGGCTAAAAGGTTTCTGTTTAGCTGGTCCCAGCTGAGCATCTGTGCCTGAAAGATGCAGGGGGGTGATCCCAACTGCATTTAAAAAGCACATTTCTTTTGAGGAGCTGCTGCAATAACTTTAAATCTAAGTGTGTTTGGGTAGCGGGTAGACCCCTCTGGAGGGGTCCCTGCTGCAGTCCCGAGTGAAGCACCCGATTCTGGGAAGGATTCCTGACCAGCGGAGGGAAAAGGAGCTGGGAACGCTCCCTAACCTGTGACCCCACTAACAAAAGGCAGGGAGAGCGTCTAGACCTCCAGTCTGACGGCGAGTGAAGGCGAGTATTGTGCTGCTGGCACGCAGGGGCTGCCTCAGACGAGGCAGGCACACACACGCGCCGCGGGGCAGGAGCAGCGACGCAAACCCCAGCTGCAGCGACCGACAGGCATCGCCCCCAGTACGCACCAGGTTATGGAGGGAGGAAGGCCACACGCAGCCCAGCCTTCCTCGCCCGCACAGGGTTTAGCGATGGCTTCCAGGGCTGCTCCCAGAACAGATGAAGGAGCTCGTTGGCTTTTCAGCCCCACTGGCCTGGGATTTCCCTTCACCTCCACGTATTTCACATGTACTACCACCACGCTCCCAAACTCAACCATCCTGCTTTCTAGCTCTGCACAGATCACCAACAGGAGAGTGCCAAAAAAATACACTTCCTTCCATGAAGCCTGTATTTTCTGCTTTCCCTGTCTGTCTCAGTTAAAAGGGGACAAACCAAGATGTTCCCTCTCCGTCAAGCCTAGAGATCATCTCAACATTCAGAAAAGCTAAAGCTGAGATCCAGCTCTACCATGTGTTTCCGGTGTGACCCTGGGCAAGCCCCTTGGCTTCTCAGCATTGTAGGTCCCCACATATAAAAATACAAATACCCTAAATAAATGCTAGAGCTAACGGCAGGTTACCGCACAAAGAGAAAACAAAAGACCTATTAAAAGCCTGCCTTCATCTCTGCCAGAAATAAAACACTATTACCCAGCGCTTAAAAAGACGCATTAAGGGAGAGAGAGAGAGCAGCCGGGGCTTTAGGGAGGCCCCTGGCAGAGCAGCGAGGGGAAGCACTCCCAGCCAGCCGCCCCAGGCACCCTCAGAATGGTGTTTTCCCTGGGGTGCTCCCATGGCCCGGCCATGCCCTTGGCCATGCCCTGACCATGCTGCCGCAGGCTGCAGGAGGGCACCTGCCCGGAGCACTCCTGTAAGACAGTGGGGCTGGTCCCATGCTGAAATGCACCAACCTGCAGATCAGAACTTCTAGCAAACAAAAATCATTAGTTTCACTCTTCCCAAGGAAGGATAACTACCTCTTAGAAACTAGGTTTCCTGCCAGAAGACATGCTTCAACCCAGCTGTACAGTGAAACCAGAGGGACCCAGATGCACAGAGGTGGTGGCACCGGTACGGCATGACCCTGGGCATCAGCAGCAGCTGCTGGTCCAGGAGCACCACTCCAGATGGGACCTGCAACCCTGGGCACAGCCAGCTGCAAAGGACCCTCCATCCTCCTGCTACCCCCAGGCTGGACCTTCAGAGTCATAGCCTGAAGCCAAGCCAAAACAGCCCCCACAGCTGAAATAGCTTATATAGCCATTAAAAGCCCACACCCTTCTGATGAGAGGTGAAATATTAACAGCTGACGGTGAATACACTGAATTCAGAACAAGAGAGGACTTTTATTATTCTGG
The DNA here is from genome assembly GCA_000699545.1 of Podiceps cristatus. Taxonomy (NCBI): domain Eukaryota; kingdom Metazoa; phylum Chordata; class Aves; order Podicipediformes; family Podicipedidae; genus Podiceps; species Podiceps cristatus. Next base: position 21,139 of record JMFS01129392.1, on the reverse strand, counting down.
TAGCCACCTGATGCCAATCCTTTGCCAATATGCCCTATTGCATCTGTACCTTTCTGCCTGAAAAAAAGGTGAGGTCAGGGAGTTTCTTCTCCCCCTGCCTCCATTGCTTCCTACCCCATTTCCAAAACATCCCTCCTGCAGTGACTCTTTCTGCAGTTGCTCCAGGTCCCCGGGGCCACCCAGGCCCTGACACTGCCTGCAGAACCGGGTGCTGCGTGGTGATGACCCTGCGGCGAGATGCCACACAGCTGCAGTCTCAGCAAGGTCCAGCCCAAACTTCCTCGCAGCCTGGCACCTGCCATGGCGGCAGCTCATTTTCTGACAACTGCATGTGAATTATTTTTGGAACACATGCACAGGGAGACTGACAGATCCTACACTGGGATTTTATCATCATTATGCAGCTATGGAAACAAACCCATTCAGACTAATATAAAAAAATGCCCAAACCCACAACAATAAAATAAAGAACGATGCATGTGGGCATTTTCACAGGAGAGCTTCTGAGAAACAGGGGAGATCTGTGTATCTGCTTGGACAGAATTCACCCAAACCTCTAAGAAATCTCTGGACCTCGCATTTTCATCTAGTTACATGTTTTGTTTTGTGCAAAACCTCCACCCTGCTCTTTGATTTTAAAGAGTGTAAGGACTGTGCTTCCACCTGAATCAGATGAATGGCTCCTTGACGAGGGCACCTCCTCTGCACCCTCCATACCCATTCCCAGACACCCTCTGTGAGAAGCAGGAAAGCCGACACAAGACCCAGCGGAAAATGCTGCACCCCTTTCTGCTCCCCATGGGGAGGGTGGCAGCGCCTGCCCGTGCCCCAGTGCACAGCTCCGGGCAGAGGCTGCAGCTCAGCAACCTGATGAACTCTCAGCAGGCGAGAGAGATCCAACACGCATTTACAGAAACCCAAGAATCTGGCATTCACACCAGAGACATCCAGGAGTTACCAGAAGACAATGGCACAATTTAAAAACCCAAGGAAAAAAACCAAACCAAACCAAAAACAAAAACCAAAAACCAATGGAAGCTAAACCTCCCTTGTGTGGGTCTCAGGTGATGCTCCTTGCCCTGGCTCTGTGTTTTGAGCCTGCATGTGCAGGGCTTTTGCCCAGGCAGCCTGGGGATGGGCACGGGCACCTCTCCTCAAGGGTCCCGGCTCTGCAGGCAGCACCAGGGCTCTCTGGGAGGAAGCGCATGGTGGAGGTGGGGATGTCTGGCTATACCGGCCCAGGCTGAAGCTGCAGACAAGGACCCAGACAACAAAGGCAAGGCAAAAAGCCATCCCAGAGGCAGCCGTGTCTGGTGACCGCGGCTTTCAGAAGCCTGGCGAGACTTTCTGAGCATGCACCGATGTCTGCAAACGCAGCTCCTTGCTGGCTGCACAGCTCAGCTAGCAGCAAGACTGCTAGTGTCCTACACCATATAGTATCCATCTAGTAAGATTTAAAACCCCCTAAGATACAGGACTGTGGCAAAGGAGCAGGCAATGGGAGACCACAGGGAACAACTCTACAACAACAACAAAAAATCATTAATTTTCTGTTATTTATATTCTAGCAAAACCACATGTTTTCGCTTGTATCTTTGCCTCTCTCCCTGAGGCACGAACATACGCACAAAATGAGGCAGGAAAGACCAGGGAAAGCAGGAAAAGCAGCACAGCTAGAACAAATCCTTGCTCACACACTTTCCTAAATCACAGGACAAGAAAACGGGTGCAAGTTTTACAACAGTCAAGCAAGAGCAAACACCTTTTGCTAGAGTGAAAATGCCCCAAGCTACGCTGCTCAGAGCAGTGGGATACTGGGGCTCCCTCAGCCCACCTGGCTTATCTGCTGAAATCTTGTCATTTAAGGCATTAATATAAAATAAATATAAATAAATCATTGACTGCTGCAGGACAGTTTCCCCATGGATTGGCATGAGTGTCCCAGCACCAGGGCTGCGTCTGCCCTGCACGCACCGGCCGCTCCCAGCCTCAGGCTCCTGCTGTTCCCCTGCCTGATGTTTGCACCAGATAACGCTGCTGGTGGGACCGGTGGTGCCTTACAGCTTTTTTGCACAAGCAAGGACTATTTTGCTGTGCAACCAAATTGTGCCATCAGGCTTCAAATAAAGCAATTGAAATAATTCTTTTTTGTCTTATTTTACATCATGGCTTTTACTAATAGATGCTTGATAAAAGCCTAATGAATGACTTGTAGGTATTATAAGCACGTTAAAAGATCTGAGTGTGGTTATAAGCCAAGGTCATAAGCTCTATTGACTTCTCAGGTTCTATAACAATTGATTAGCCATTTATTAAAATTTATTCACTACCTGTTAACACTTTATTTAGTCAGTTCTTCCCCAGCAGGCCTGGGACACCACGTTTGAGGAATACTTTTGTGGTACTCTCATAAACTCAATTCTAAATTGAGAGAGAGACCCATACATGTTACAACAATGTCTTCTTAAACCAGCAAAGGCTCTTTTGCAAACAGGTTCAACTCAAATCCAGCAGCTTGGTTCAACAGGGCTCCTGATGCCTCGTTTTGTCCATCCTGAACATGGGCAGTTCCTGCCACACTTAAGAGAAGTGTGACAGAAAAGACATTCAGCTTTTGAAGATGTTTCTACATTGAACAGCAGAATAAAAAAGCCCATCCAGGATTACCAAAGTGCAGTTCGCTATTGCTAGACAAAAAAAAAAAAAAAAAAAAAAAAAAAAAAGGGTTTGCACAATCAGCCTCTGAAGACATGGCTGCATCCCCCTCTGCACCCGAACGGCAGGTACCTGCTGCTCTCAGGGCAAGGCAACGTACCACCCGTTTCATCAAGTGAGTAAGCAGTCTGTTTATAGTACAGCAGCTGCAATCATGCGATCAGCCTTCATAATTAGATCTTGGCAACTCTTGAAATACTTCACTTACCCAGTTTACCTGGAAAGGCGCGACCTAAACATTCAGTGCCTGTAGACATTTGAAAGAAAAACAGAAAGCATCTGTCAGTGATGGGAGCCACCTCTGACTGGCTGCATCACAGACCCCAGCCCCCCTCCTGGGGACTCATTCTTGAAGAGGCCTCCCAACAGCCAACAATGGTATCCCAGGAGACTTCTGCACCCAAGCCTACTGCCTCCACAGCAGCCCCGAGTACCAGAAGTGCTACAAGCTGGGTCTCACCACTCCCGATAACAAGCCCACATGCGTTTCCCACACCAGAAGTTGCAGCATGGAGTCCCATTCCTCTCCAGCTACGGCACTTCACAGACTTCCCTAGGACCACTCTTCTCCAGCACTCAGGGACAACTTGCCTGATGACATGCCAAAGCCTTACAAAGTTTGTGAAGTTTTTGATATCACTCAGCCCACCCCAGAGACCTTCCCACCACATCCAACAGTGCCAGACCACCTGACCATGGCCCCAGGCAGCACCATGTGCTTCAAGGCACTGGTGGGCTATTTGTCATGTGCTGTCTCCTCTGCAAACACATGTAGCTGAGCCCCACATGCTGCTGAGCCATTGCAAAACCTCAGGGTTTCCTGACACCCCATCCCCAGTGGCGGTGGAAAAGCTGTGGGGTGCTGAAAAGGAAGACCCACAGCAATGTCTTGCATAAAACCCCAGCTGCCATGCCCAGCAGAAGCATTTTTAAGTGAAAAAGTTGGGAATACAAGGCAACTTGTGACTTCTTTCTCACACGTCAGTGACCAGTGCGTTACTATCTGCAAAACTGATGGAATGACGAGACGTGGATCCCCCCGACCCCACCAGTACAACCTCAGCGCCTGACGAGCTGCGCCACCACAGACTGGGTGAGCACTCTGCACTCCCGCAGGGGATTTCACCAGAGAAAATCTGCATATGGGACTTTTTTGTGAAGCTTGAAAGAGCTGTCTGTCAATGATAGTGGTTAATTGGTACTAATTAGTAGCTGCCAAAGTTTGATGCCAAAGGAGTCCTACTAGTCTATAAAAGTAGCCTTTAAGCCACGAGCAAGGGAGGCTCTCAACCGCCAAACACGCCAAGCCAAGGCTGTGGCACCTCGGGTGCTCACACACCACCCACTTCTCACGCTGCTCCTCCCTCTGTTCCTGCCATGATCACTGCAGGTACCAGTGCAGGAGAGAAGGCTGTGAGGTTCAAGAGGTTATATTAACACACCATTCCTCCCCAATAAAGTTTTAAAAAGACACTTTCCATGCATGTGAGAGGACAGACATAAGCAACATTTTCAGGCCAGGAAAAGATTAAGCATCAGAAAGAAACTGAATTACTGCAGCAGCTAAATAACTTGGGATACGCATGCTTGGAGTCAGCTCACTGACTTTAAGTCAGGTTGATTTAGAGGAACAAGTTCACATGTATTGCAAATCAATGCTTCACACACAGAAGGCATTAAGAAGTGACTGTGCGAATGTGCGGTGTCACCTGCATTTGCATGGGCAGCATGCACAGACAGCTGACGGCCGCAGTGCGCAAGCACACCACTGTCATCTCGCTGGAAGTGGCATTGACATTTATTGTGATGGCAAGGAAAAGAACAGAATTCTGCCAAGCCAAACACCAACATGCAGCAACAAGCTGTGACCTCCTCCTCATCCTCCTTGATGCTCTGCAGTCAGCTTGGTGCACAAAGCCCAAATACAGGTGAGGCAGAAAAGGAATGGGAGGCTGAAAAGGAATAAAAGGCCAAAACGATCTGGGAGAATAAGGCAAAAATAGATGCTGAGAAAACTAGAAGGGGTAGGAAGCTAATGAAAAAGTAGAGATTGAAAAAACAGAGCACAAAGAAGGGTGAGAGGCCAAAAAGGGATGAGAGGCCAAGAGAAAAGTAGAAAATAAAAAAAAAATGAAGTTGAAAAGATATGGGATGCCAAAAGGGGTGGAAGATTGAAGGACAAGTAGAAACTGAGAAAAAGTGGAGACTGAAAGTGGGTGGGATGCTGAAAAATTTTGTGAGGCTGAAGGAAAATGCAAGGTTAAGAAAAAGTGGAGACTGAAACAGGTAGGAGGCTGAAAAGGGATGGTAGGTCGAAATGGGGTGGGAGGCTGAAGAAAAAGTGGAAGCCGAACAAGGGTGGGAGGCTGAAAAGGCATGGGAGGCCGAAGAAGTGGAGGCTGAGAAAAAGTAGAGACCAAAAAGAGGTTGGGAGGCCAGAGTGGAAGTAGAGGATGAGAAAAAGTAGAGGCTGAAAGTGGTTGAAGGGTTAGGAAAAGTGGATACTGTAAAAAAAAACACATAGGCTGAAAAGGGGTGGGAGACTGAAGGAGAAGAAGTTGAGAAAATATGGAGGTTGAAAAGGGGTGGGAGGCTGGAAGAGAAATAGAGTCTGAAAAAAAAGTGGAGGCTAAAAAGTAGCAGAAAACTGAAAAAGGATGGGACGCTGAAAACGCATGGGAGGCCAAAGGAAAAGCAGAGGCAGAGAAAAAGTAGAGGCAGAAAAGAGCAGAGAGGCTGAAAAGGGGTGAGAGGCTGAAAAGCAGTGGGAGGCCAAAATGGACTGGGAGGCCAAAAATGTGTGGGAGGCCGAAGGAAAAAAAGTGGACACCAACAAGTGGTAGGAGGCTGAAAGCAGTGTGGGAAGGCATAGGAAAATAAGAAGCTGAGAAAAAGTAGAGGAAAAAAGGGTTGCGAGACTGAAAAGGGGGTGGGAGGTCAGAGGAGAAGTAGAGTCTGAGAAACTATGGGGGCCGAAAAAGTATGGGAAGCCAAAAAGGGGTAGGAGGCTGAAAAAACAAAAGAGGTTAAGAATAAGTAGAGACCAAAAGGGATGGGAGGCCAAAAAAGTTGTGGGAGGCTGAGGAAAAGTAGAGGCTGAGAAGGGGGAGGCAGGCCAAAAAGAGGTGGCAGGCCAAAAAGGGGGTAGGAGACCAGAGGAGAAGTACAAGCTGAGAAAAAGTGGAGAATGAAATGTGGCAAAAAGCTGAAAAGCGATGCAAGGCCAAAATCGGGTAGGAGGACAAAGGAGAAACAAAAGCTAAGAAAAAGTGGAGACTGAAAAGCGGTGGGTGAGTGGAAAAGGGTGGGGGCTGGATGAGAACTAGAGGCTGAGGAAAAAGTGGATCCTGAAAACTGGTGGGAGGCTGAAAAGGGGTGGGAGTCTGAAGGAAAATGAGAGATTGAGAAAAAGTGGAGGCTGAAAAGAGGTGGGAGGCCAAGAAAAAGTGGAGGCTAAGAAAAAGTGGAGGCCGAACAGGGTTGGAAAGCCAAAAGTGGTTAGGAGGTTGAAAAAGGTGTGGGAGACTGAAGGAAAACAAGAGGCTGAGACAAAGAGGTGGCTGAAGAGGGGTACAGGCTGCAAATGGGGGGAGGCTTTAGAAAAAGTACAGGCTGAGAAAAAGTGGAGCCCCAAAACTGGTGGGAGGCTGAAAATGTGTGGGAGTCTGAAGGAAAATGAGAGGCTGAGAAAAAGTGCAGGCTGAAAACAAGTGGAAGGCTGGAAGAGAAGCAAAGTCTAAGAAAAAGTGGAGGCCAAAAAGGGTTGGTAGGCTGATAAATGTGTGGGAGGCCAAAGGAAAAGTAGAGGTTCAGAAAACATGGGAGGCCGAAAACGGGTGGAGGCTACAAAGGGGTGGGAGGACGGAGGAGAAGTAGAGGCTGAAAAAAAGTGGACACTGAAAAGTGGTGGGAGGAAGAAAAGGGGGTGGGAAGCTGGAGGAGAATTAGAGGCTGAGAAAAACTGTTACAAGTCCAAAAGCGGGTGGAAGGCCGAAAACATGTGGGAGGTCATAATAAAGTAGAGGCTGAATAAAAACAGCAGTTCAAAAAGGGGTGGAGGCCAAAAATGCTTCGGAGGCTGAAAATGTATGTGAGGATGTAGAAAAAGTATAGGCTGAGAAAAACTGGAGGACTAAAAATGGTGGGAGCCCAAAAAGTGGTGGGAGGCTGAAGGAAAAGCAGAGGCTGAGAAAAAGTGGAGGCTGAAAAGGGATGGGAGGCCTAAAAAGTGTGGGAGGCCAAAGGAAACCTAGAGGTTGAGGAAAAGTAGAGGCTGAAAAAGGGTGGGAGGCTAAACCGTGATGGGAGGCAGAAAAGGAGTGTGAGGCCAAAGAAAAAGTACAGGTTGAGGAAAAGTAGAGGGTGAAAAAGTGTGGGAGGCTAAAAAGTGGTGGGAGACTGAAAAGAGGTGGGAGACCCAAAAAGTGGTGGAAGGCCAGAGCAAAAGTAGAGGCTGTCAAAATTGGAGGCTGAAGAGGTCTGGGAGGCTGAAAAGGTGTGGGAGGCCGAAGGAAAAGTAGAGGCTGAGAAAACGTGGAGGACAAAAATTGGTGGCAGGCTATAATGTGGTGTGAGGCTGAAAAGGGGTGGTAAGCCAGAAAGTGGTGGAAGGCCAAAGAAAAAGTAGAGGCTAAAACATGGTGGGAGGCCGAAGGAAAAGTGGAGGCTGAAAAGGGGTGGGAGGTCCGAAAAGGGGTGGGAGGCCAAAGCAAAAGTATAGGCTGCTGAAAAGTGGAGGCTGAAAAGGGGTGGGAGGCTAAAACGTGGTGGAAGGCCAGAAAGGGGTGGGAGGCCAAAAGGTGTGGAATACCGAAGGAAAAGTGGTGGTTGAGGTAAAGTGGAGGCCAAAAATTGGTGGTATGCTAAAACATGGTAGGAGGCTGAAAAGGGGTGGGAGGCTGAAAAGGGGTGGAAGGCCAAAGAAAAAGAAGAGGCTGAGGAAAAGTCGAGGCTGAAAAGTGGTTAGAGGCCAAAAAGGTGTGGGAAGCCGAAGGAAAAGTGGAGGCTGAGAAAAAGTGGAGGCCAAAAATTGGTGGTAGGCTAAAACGTGGTGACGTTGAAAAGGCGTGGAAGGTCTAAAAGTGGTGGGCTGCCGAAGGAAAATTAGAGGCTGAGGAAAAGTGGAGGCTGAAAAGGGGTGGGAGGCTATAAACTTGTGGGAGAATGAAGGAAAAGTGGAGGCTGAAAAGGTGTCAGAGGCTGAAAAGGTGTGGGAGGCCAGGGGAAATGTAGAGGCTGAGAAAAAGTGAGCCCTGAAAACGGGTGGTAGGCTAAAACATAGTGGGAGGTTGAAAAGGCATGGAAGGTCTAAAAGTGGTGGGCTGCCAAAGGAAAATTAGAGGCTGAGGGAAAGTGGAGGCTGAAGAGGGGTGGGAGGCCAAAACCTGTGGGAGGCCAAAGAAAACTAGAGGCTGAGAAAATGTGGAGGCCAAAAATCGGTGGTAGTCTAAAACGTGGTGGGTGGCTGAAAAGGGTGGGAGGCTGATGGAAAAGTAGAGGCTGAAAAGGCATGGGAGGCTGGAACTTGTAGGGGGCCAAAGAAAATTACAGGCTGAGCAAAACTGGAGGCCAAATATTAGTGGGAGGCTAAAACATGGTGGGAGGCTGAAAAGGTGTGAGAGGCCGATGGAAAAATAGATGCTGAGAAATAGTGGAGGCTGAAAAGTGGTGCAAGGCCGAAACATGTGGGAGGCTGACGAAAAAGTAGAAGCTGAAAAAAAGTGGAGGCAGAAAAGGGGTGGGAGGATGAAACGTGTGGGATGGTGAAGGAGAATTAGTGGCTGAGAAGTGGAGGTGGAAAAGGGTGGGAGGCCAAAATGTATGGAAGGCTGAAAAGAAAGTTGAGGCTGAGAAAAAGTGTAGGCAAAAAGTTGCAGGGTGGGTTAAAAGAGGTTTGAGGCTGAAAAGGTGTGAAAGGCTGACAGAAAAGTAGAGGATGAGAAAAAGTGGAGCCTGAAAAGGGGTGGGAGGCTAAAAATGTGTTGGGAGGATAAAAGGGGTGGGAGGCCGAAGGAACAGTGGAGGGTGAAAAGGTCTGTGAGGCTGAAGGAAAAGTAGAGGCTGAGGAAAAGTGGAAGCCAAAAATTGCTGGTAGGCTAAAACGTTGTGGGAGGTTGAAAAGGGGTGGGAGGCCAACGGAAAAGTAGAGGCTGAGAAAAAGTGGAGCCTGAAAAGAGTGGGAGGCTAAAACGTGGTGGGAGCCTGAAAAGGGGTGGGAGGCCAAAAAGCAGTGGGAAGCAGAAGGAAAAGTAGAAGCTGAGGAAAAGTGGAAGCTGAAAAGGGGTGGGAGGCCAAAAAGGGGTGGGAGGCCAAAAAGGGGTGGGAGGCTGAAGGAAAATTAGAGGCTGAGAAAAAGTGGAGGAAACAAAACTCCTGGAGGCTGAAAAGGGCGTAAGGTTGTAAAGGTGTAGGAGGCCGAGGGCAAAGTAGAGACAGAAAAAGTGAAGGCTGAAAAGGGGTGGGAGGCCAAAAAGTGTGGGAGGCTGAAGGAAAAGTAGAGGCTGAGAAAAAAGTGGAGGCCGAAAAGTGGTGGGAAGTCAAAAGCGTGTGGGAGGCCAAAGGAAAAGTAGAGTTCAGAACAAGTGGAAGCTGAAAAGTGGTGGGAGGCCAAAAATTGGTGGGAGGCCGAAGAAAAAGTAGATTCTGAGAAAAAGTGGTGGGAGGCTGAAAAGTGGAGGGGGGCTGAAAAGATCCTGGAAAAGGGTAGGACATGTAGGAAGCCAAAAAGAGGTGGGAGGCCAAAAAAGGGGTGGGAGGCGGAAGGAAAAGTAGAAGCTGAGAAAAAGTGAAGGCTGAATTGGGGTTGGAGGCCCAAACCTCTAGGTAACCGAAACAGGACAGCTTAAAAGATAAGGGAGACCAAATGGTGGGAGGCTGAAAAGGGGTGGGAAGCTGGGGGATAAATAGAGGCTGAGAAAATGTGGAGGTAGGAAAAAGGGTAAGAAGTCAACAAGGGGTGGAAGACCAAAGGAAAGGTAGAAGCTGATAAAAAGTGGAGGCCCAAATGGGGTTGCACGCCCAAAAGGGGTGAGAGGCCAAGGGAAAAGTAGAGGCTTAGGAAAGAGGAGGCCAATGAGAGTTAGAAGAACCAAAAGGGGTAGGAGTCCAAAGGAAAGTTTAAGGTTGAGAAAAAGAGTCTCTGTGCCTGCAGCTGTCTTGATTAGGATCAGTTGTTCTCCAGTTAAAATTTCCGTAAGATTAGAAAGCCACGGCTCTCCCCCACACCCTGCTCTGCACCCCAGGCAATGCCCCTGCCAGTGTTCAGCACGGCAGCCCGCGCACCACCCAGGCATGACGCCGGGCGCGCACACCAGCATGTCACCCCGTCACGTGATGTCTCATCCGGGACGCTTTGGCCTGGGACGTGTGGGAGAAGTGAGCCTGAAGCCTCTGAAGTCAGGTGGGATTTCAGGACGCTGCTTCTCACCTCTCTGTGAGCTCGCCTGGCTCTGGCTTGCATGGCCCTTTTGGTTTAGCCATGCATTTTGCCAACTTTTTAAATGCAAATGAGAATCTCCATTTAAAGTCAGTGCTTTAAACTTGACCAGAGCTACCCTCGGCTCTTGTCCCTTCCTCCAAGAATACATAACTTTTTTCGTTGTTTTTTTTTTTAATGCAATCATCAGCAGCAAAGAGATACAGGAGTGACTGAGCAGTCGGCGCATATTCCCTGTGGATCAGTGCCGGAGCCCTTCTGCAGCCACTGTCCTGTCAGACAACTCCATGGGAAGGGTGGCTCGTGCTGTCTGTCTACCAGCAGCAGCAGCAAGGAACCAGTAATTACACTGGCTGGACCAACACCTGCTAGTGGTTTTGTCTTACACTGTTTGTGCAATCAAATAGGCTGCCAACAAAACAAAGATGTACTTAGTCTGAACAGGTGAAAACATGAAACAAGGAACAGAGCTGCTGCATTTGCCCTATAACGCCTGTGTGGAACACATGCTGGAAAATGATTTTTGGTTTAGTCTGCAAGAAGGCTCCAAAAGCAGGTACAAGCACTGCATGCACTGAAAAGCCAAGGCTTTGCCGCAGGAGGAGGGAAGAGGACTGCCTGTCCCCGGAGCCCTGCTCCTGGATCCTGCCTCACACAGCTGTGCAGGGCACATGGATGCTCTTTGCTGGGCTGCAACACCATTACCAAGAAAGCCTGGCTTGCTGGCAGCACGGCCAGAAGAATCCCTCTTGGGCAGCACAGGGCAGCCCTCGCCTGTCCAAAGCTCCCTGCAGATCAGAGCTGCTCCCAGAAAAAGCACCGAGTAAGTTTAGCGCACAAGTAAGTTCAGAGCACAAGTGTCCGTTCCCATGGTGCCGTACGCCGGGGTCCACGCAGGCAGAGGACCAGGCCCTCCCTGCGGTGTTTCTTACTCATGGAGCTCGGCAGCAAGGAGGGAAGGGGCAGGCGAATACCCCGAAGAACCAAGGGCAAAGACTGCAGAGGAGCACTCAGGTCAGCCTCAGCCTTCGCTGCCTTTCTGCAAGGCAGAAAAGCCAGTGTCAGCTCCTACTGCACCAAGTCACACCCAAGCCACACTCCCCCATCGACAGATGGGATTTATTGTCAATGATTTGCCCTGGAATAAAAACATCAGCCCCACCTCTCTCAGCATATTTATTGAAAGCCACTAAACATTAAACAGAAGCAAAAAGTGTATCCCAGCAACAGCTGGAATTTCTCTCTTCCTTCTGTAAAAAAAAAAAAAAATCACGCCCTATTCTTTTTGAGAAAGAAAAGTGATTATATAGAATTAGAATGCTGGAAGAAGATAGAGAAGAGCAGAGATTTTCTTTGAAATGCTGTTTGGACAATTAAAGAGGGATCGTTTCAAAGATGCAGCAAATCCTATCTCAGCTTTTTCCACCCTGTCTCACAGTGCCAGGCTTTCGTCCCTTGTGTTGGCTAACGCACTCTTAGGAAGGTAAGAGTTTCCATCCTTGCATCCTTTGGTAAACTAGAAGGAAAACCTGCTCTAAGTCCTACCTGGCTGAAGATATACCAAATTAAAAAAATTATTCTTCCAACTCCTGACAGCAAGATTCAGAGTAGCCTCGTTTTCTATGGAGAAAAGCCACTTGGGGACCAGCTTTCCAAAAGAGGATGGGTCAATCTTTACCCAAGAGAGCCGATGCTCTGTGTCTCCAGGCAGAAGAATGGAAAGACTTTAAATATAGAAACAGGAAAGACTATTTGGATTAATATGAGGATCCAAGGTCAAAACACCATATCCTCCACTTCCTCAGGCTCCCAATCCCAGAACAGCTGGGTGACAGACCCACAGCATCATCTGGCCCCAGCCTAGACTGGGGAAGCCTCGGGTTCGGAGGGAAACCCTCCCAGCCTTCCCCGAGGCAGGGAGCAAAGCAGCTGCTCTCATGCCAAGCCCACAGAAGCACCTCCAGCTACTATATTACCCAACGACTTTAACTGCATTGATCAGGCTGGAAAACAAAGCCGTAGTTCTTGGCCTGTGCAGTTAGGAAGGTACAGCTGCAAGAGTTTTGCATTTTTCACCTGTGAGTAGTTGCAACCACAGTAAGAGACACCCCTTCCCCTGCCTTGTCCAACACCAGGCGGCCAGAGAGACCGAAGGGCGAACACAGGTGAGAGTAAACCACTGCTCCAGACACCTTTCAACAAAGCAGAGCCTCAGCAAATGACAGGTATGTCCGATTTTGCAAAACCAGTCCCATTACTCGGGCTCCTCAACCCCCATCTCCTCAGCTGTGTGTGGACTCGATGCAGGATTTCATCAGGATATTAAACTCGGAAGCCATAAAATCACTGTGCAAAAAACCAATTATACCTATTTTCGTAACAGCCAATTTAAGCTTGTATTTAGGTCCCCTCACATACCCCTATGTTACATAAAGCATTTCTTCCACTTGAAATGTAGATTTCTAAAGGCCACTTTGCTTAATTTAATAGATGCTTAACATAGGTCTGCAAATCTCTAGAAGCGTAACCAAGGAAGACGCATGGCTGCAAGATACAGCGTGATCCCTTCCCGAGCAAAGAGAAAGGAGGGGATGAAAAGCATCTCCAAACCCATGAACCTGCTGCGACTGGAGTGCACTTGTGGTCTGAAGAGCAGCAAAACCCCACAGTCAAGTCAAAAGAGAAATTCCTGAACATCTGCACGCGGCTGTTAACCCGCTTGAAACCAGCCAGCGCTCTGCAGGCTGCACGGCAGGACAGATCCTTCCCAAGCTGCATAACCAAATTAGCTGAACTGAGCCCACTCAGGCATGCTTACCTCAGATTTGAAAGAGCTACCTTCTGAACTTAAATTAAATAAACGCAGACCTTTTTCTTTTCCTTTTTTTTTTTTTTTTTTAAAAAAAAAAGGCTGCACTAATAAAAAGCTCATAGTGAATCTATTAAATTGAGGCTGTCCATTAAGTTTATTGTTCCTTACAATTCAGGCCTGGATGGCAAGTCAATGGATGCTGAGAACTATTTATCAAGAAAACCCAGGAGAATGATGAGGATTAAAAGCTATCAGTAAAACACAACACGTTTGTAACCCCCCAGTTTGCTCTGCACCTTGCTCAGAGAACACGAGACCCCCATCAGAGACCTCTGCCCCCCCTCCTTATTCTTGAGCCCATCAGTCAACAGGACAGCCATCACCTGCATTCACAGCAAAGGCGGAAAAAGGTGCAATCTGTATATGCTGCTAGGAGGAAGTCACACTAGAGACCTACAAAACATTAATTGCATTACACACCAGTGATCAGCATCATTAAGTGCTACACACCTTGTGTGTGTGCGAGCACACTGGAGAGGACACTGAACTTGAAATTCAAGCATCTTCCAATTCAAGCAAGTGTAACAATAAATGTAGGATTCTTGTTTATTATACGGGAAATTATCACAACTTGAGACAATTTTACTCTGAATTGTGTGAAGCAAGTGTCCATAAATCATGTTGCTCCTTAAGTGTCCTAAAAGCAGCACCTAACAGGACAAGGTACTTTCAGAGCTCAGTGCTAAAGAGCCTCGTGGGTAAATGCCAGTCTAAGGTATTGAAGTCAAGAGACCACCTTTGGTAAGGTGGAATAATGGTGGAAAGAATGAAAAAACCACAGGAAGAGCAGAATCTCTCCTCCAGGAAAGCGGCCAAGACATCTGCCTTCAGTGAAGCCAAGCCCTTGCAGCCCGGGCCTGTGCCAGGGACACCGCTGCTCTCCGACTCTTGAAGAACTGGGTCTCATTGCACTGATACTTGTGAAGAGTGCAAAGAAATCCAGCCCCATTTCAAGTCTGGAGCATGCAACAAGAACAAGTCCAACCCTGGGTCACTGAAGCTGCTGACCGGTGGGTTTCATCCCTGCAGCTCTAACAGCCAGCCGGTATCCTCAGCACCGTGGGAAACACAGGACTGGAGGGTGTGGGAGGCTCAGGGCACAGCTTTGCTTCAGGGGGGATTTTTTGTTTTTATTAGAAATAACAATATTAATCATAATATTAAACAGAAACCACTAAGGAGGACAATTTCCACGCTTGCTCAGCACAGAGCAAACCCACAGCAGTCCCCGCCGGCAAGTGGACGCAGCGGGCAGCTTCCCCAGGACTTGTCCGCAGCAGTTGAAGCCATGGGTGCATCTCACATGGATGGAAGAGGGACCGAGCAGATTCAAGAGGACAGTTGCAGGCACTTGGCTTTGGAAATGTTAGTCTTAGTGCTCAGCAGTTAGACATCTTTTGGGAATTCATCCAAATGGCACTGCTTCCTTCCCACTTGCCCTGCAGGTAAAGCTAGCATGTGGCTTACACAATCTGTTGACTTAAATAAAGCAAGGGCAGAAGCAAGCTGTTCAGACATCAGGAGAGGCTCATCAGTCCTTTCGGCAAAAGTCTGGGTCACTTCCCCCTCCACAGCACACTCCATGTGTCGGCCAGGGCCCCGTCTCCGTTCGTGAGAGCACATGCAGCGAGGGTGCAGCAGAAGTGGTCACAGCATTCAAAACATCAGTAAAAGGACGACGACAACATGTTGCCAAATTCTTCCATGTTTCTGGCCAGCATCGATGCTTAAATTCAATTTCCAGAAATTTGAGTCCATGAACTCTGTGCTGCAGTCGAGTCTTTTTAGAAATCAAACGCAACCAAGCGGTGACAGCACAAGTCTCCCAGGGCGCAGGAAGACACTTCCAAACCTCATGGCGCTGGTCCACCTGTGCCTCCAGCTCACCTCTGGAGTAACGCTCATCCATCCTGCAGATGTGGGATGTTTCTAAATACTGTGAGACCATCACGTGCTCTGCAAGCACAAGATCTTGTTGGATACACTTCTCCCAGGTGCAAACCCCAGCTACAGTGTGGAAGACTGGAGAGCAGGCAGGCACCGGCAGTAAGTGGTCTGGAGCAAGCCCACCAGCTGCCCTCATCCCTACGCCCCAGGAGTGCTTCTTCCCCCTGCTACCTTCTACAGCTAGTCTCAAACTTCTTCCCATGTTCAACTTGGGCACCCAATTGCCAGCCCTGGGGCCCAGCTGCCCCGCTCGCGAGCATGGCAAGAGCAAACTCTGCCTCCCCCAAAGCAAAAGACTAAAACCTGAACAAAGCAATTCTAACGCGACTGCAGCCACGGCTGCTTTTGTCAGTGGACTTAGAAAGGTGAAAATGAATTCTCTCAATTAGTAAAATGGGAGGGAAGTAGAAGAAGGCTACCTCATAAGATGCAGGTCATCTTCCACCTGAGATTTTAAAGCACAGAAGACGCATTTAAAAGGAAAACCAACACAGCTGACCACCACTGTCTCTACTAAGACGTTGCACAGCCCTTCTGCTTGGTGCGCAAATGAGAAACCCTACCACCGACCACCACCACCAAGTTTATTAAGTATTAGGCCAGATTCTGCATGTAAAGCATGTAATGACTGAGGTCTGCAACAGCAAAGAGCTGGACTTTGCTACTACAAATACTCATAGTGCAACTTTACATCTAAATCTCAGGGAACTTAGAAGAGAGTACCACAGCAGTTATGATGGCGAGTTCCTTGGGAGGCAAGCTAGACACTCAATCCATCTCTCATATCAGACCTATGTTAACACTTAAATAGGACCTACTGTCATGATCTTCAGCAATGAGCAGACGTGGTTTTGAGTAATGGTTAGTGTTACCTAACCGGTTATATTCACTAATGTAATTGACACCTATTCCATCATCCTTAATACACCCACTTCTTTCTCCGATACCATAAATAGATTAGAAAAGTTTCTGCAGATGGCCATGACCCCATTTGTTTGTGCACTTAGCCATGTATGAATCACTCTTGGCTTGTAGCAGCACTCTGGAATTACTGAAAGATAACTAGTCGGCACAGACACCAATAAATGAATCATGCTTTCCACAAGACTAAACCTTTGGGCTTTTACAGACTCCAATTACAAAGTAAGAAGAAAAGAACAAAGAAATTACTCAGTCTATTTGCACAAAGTCATGCAGAGTTGATTCATAGTTTTACAGAATTATTACTGACAATCATTTGTAGGGGGTTAGAGTAACAAACCAGCTACTTAACATATTGGACAAAATGAAGAGATGGAAAAAATCCCCAAACCACGTCCTGCATATATTCTTGAAAAGCAGTATTGATTTTTGTGCAAGTAACTCTTTTCATTCTTGGTATACTCCAAGCCTGGGAGTTAATCAGCTTTCGTTCTCCAAGCCTAAATTCTGATTTCCTGAGTTGCTCGGGCCAAGTTTGCAAATGTGGGAAATCCTGTTGCACCTGCTCAAGTGCACACACCTCACGCCAGCAAAGCATCACAGGCACAATTCCTGAGCGCTGCGCATGTGAGCAGGGTCTCATGAACGGATCTGAGAACTGCCATGTGCAAAAGCACTTGCCTTTCTAAATGTACATTTTTGAATATATACTGCAAGTGAAAAAAATAGGCAGTCTGAGGCATTTTATTAAAGATATGTGTGAGACTGAATGCACCGAACGCAAATGTGTGAACCGTCTGAAAGCACTGTGGACATCCACCAACACTGACAACTTGTGAGGCAAGTTTCAAAAGATGTGCAAGGTATCTTTATGTAACACCACAGCCTGTGACAACACTAACATACACCACACACAGAGAAAAACACACCCTCTTATAGATGGAGCATAAGCCTAGTCTTCTATGGGTGAGAAACTGTAAGTCTGAGCCTTTTCTACTTGGATAAAAAAGGGGATACTGTATCAATTATATACCTTAGTGTATCAATTATATACCTTAGCAACGCTACCTTGCTGCATGCAGTGACAAAGTTAACAAAATCTAAAGGTGATGGTGCCAACCTGACCCTGAAATATGCACCAGTGCACTGGTTGCAGCATCTCTGAGCACGACGGCTGAATTTACAAGTCTCAGGGCCAGGCAGCCTCACATGCTGCAAATCAGGATCCTGTACCAGAGAGAGATGCAGAACAACAAGGATAATGTCCCACTGAATGAAGTCACTGACAGTTTGGAAAAGGATGTAACTTAAATAACTACACGATGCTATTTCTCTAAGGGCTTCCAGTGATGCTACCCTTTACATGTAACTGAAGACCCAACTTCACGCGCTAATATAGCTTGCAAATGAAATGCGCGCCCTCTGCCACACACCAGCTGAACCTGGTCCACAAGCGGAGAGCTGCCAGCCTGGTACAGCTTAGAGTCACAGCTCAGGAGAGGCCAAAAAACAGCACCAAAAGAGCTACCACACAGCTCTAAACCCATTTGGGAAAACTTGCTTATTGGTCCCTCACCCTTAAGGCTGACAATTTCCCAAGAGAGGTATAAATTGTACACAAACTGGCTACAAAAAGAAAAGATGCAATGCGAGATTTAAATGAAAACCTCCATAAACATTCCTAATTCCTACCCTCTCTCCTACTCTACCCATACTACATAAATTAATGCAACGAGCCCTCTTATATAAGAATATGTAGGTGACAACAATGTTCTCCCTCCAACAACAGTTTATCTGAGGATGTGCTGTAGGTAGAAGGGGGAATAAAAGGTTCCCAAGAGCACCACTACAGCAGCACCGGGTTGTCTTTAGAAAGCTCGAGTCACTAGAATTGAGGTCTTCAGGTGCAAAATTAAAAAGATGCATGTGCTAAACAGTAACATTTCCTTTAGAAGAAAAAAAAAAGCTAAATCAAGAACCTACAATATTAGGTGGATACTTAGATAAATACTGTACAGCAAAAATGCTAATGCAAGCTTAGGTTTCACACTGGAGATATTTCAAAAGATTTGCAAAGCTTTGATAATATTTTACATATCCACTAATTTCCTTTTTGGTGTTAACCGTAAATTTACCTTAGTAGCCAAAAGATCTGGGATGAACTACAAGTTCTAGCTGGCTCCCAAGCCAACAAGAATAATGTGTGCTGTTACTATTTTCGCTCAAAACATACCTCTGCAAAATGAATTTAAAACGAGAAAAGAAATTGTGAAACTGTCATTACAAAGAAGCATTCAAAATGTAGATCAAAGTGCTGCCTTAGAAGCCGTATTGCTTGCCAAATCTTAAAGATCTCTTTACTCTCGATAGCTCCCCAAATCCTCTGATTTGGATGATAAACTTCTACAGCTGAAATTTATCTGCTTTTTTAAAAAAATAAACAAACAAAGAAACAAAAACCCCAAACCCCACAACTCCTTTCTCTGGTTACCAACTATTTCATTAACCAGTCCATTCTGAACGACTTTCTTGTATTACTACATCAATTAACTTTCACAAGGGCGTTTACGCCTGTATACGCACACAGACACTACCCCAATACTGTCTCAAGTCTTGAAAACCTGTCGGCTCTCAGAGGTGCAGAGGTGTACGGCCTCATCCTGCCAGCACTGACGTGCTAACCCCTCAGGCAGCTGTTTCTGCCACGGCGGCACCGTGCTCGTCGACGGTATTGCCGTTACACCCTGCGCTCGCGCACCGCTCCTCGAGGAGCTCCGAGACCACTATTACGTTTAGTGCAGCAAGGAAGCAGCAATGCAGCAGCCCACACGATCAGCTCTGAAAGATGGAGGTGATGGGACAGATCCTGCTCTCACAGAGGGGAGCCCTGCGCCGAAATCTTCTCCGTTCCTCTCTGGGGCCGGACCCGGCCGCGCTGCCCGCAGCCAGAGTAGGTCTCTGATGTGTTTCCTCACCTGGGATCTGCCCAAGTGACCTACCTTTTGCCACCCAAAATAATTATAAAATAATCACTTGGCAATTTAGCCACACAGACAGGAAGAACAGTGTATAAAACATCCCCGTCGACATTAATGATTCCTTTCCTTTATGGACGTCTGGGGAGTGTGCTTATGGTGTGAACCAAGTTTCCACTTAATCGCAGCAAAGTGGCCCTTGTACCTCCCTCCTCGCAAGCTTTCCAGCCAGGCGTTATTACTTTGATGAAACATGCCAACAACAGATGCACTATGTATCAGAGAACTTGAGGGATCTGATAAGACAAACCGCACACCACACATGGGATCTCCTTCCAGGAAGCAAACTGGTAGACAGTTTTTACATGAAACACCATTGCAAATATATGATATTTTTTAGCTAATTAGGGTTACCAAATTCTGACGGTTGTTATTACCTGAAACAAGACCAACAGACATGACGGTACAATGAGTTACTCAGGAAAGAAGCTGGATTGTAATTACTGCCTATTAGTGACACCATGTATTTTGGTACTTCCCTTGGAAGGTCTCCTCACGTCTATCCATTTATAATTTAGGTTTACAAATTCATTCTAAAACTGGCTTTATCTATCCACCAACTCTCAGCCTGGGAAATCTATAAATATTAGTATTTTTATTTGCTGTTGCTCACCAAATATAAGTAACATACATTTGTAGACAGTCTTCTCTCCACCTGCAAAGTAAGCAGTGGTAGTTTGGATAATTCAATACCCTGAAAATTTAGAGGTGATCCCTGACCCTATCTTGGGAATTCCTGGCTTTAAGGAAAGGAGTATGGTTGCTGTTTCCACACACCCTTCAGTGCCAGTCCTCTCACAACCAGGATCTGAACGCATACTACTAAATAAAACGAAGGCATCCAAAGGCTTATTCCGGGGGTAGTGATACCTTCATGGCACAAGGTAACAAGAGTTGCTGTGTGAAACATCCTCCTCTGAATACACCCCGATAATGACTGAAAACGGAGAAATAGCCATGTAATGTCTCTACTCTGCATTATATAGGATCACCTCCGATTACATAGGATCACCTTTGGCAGTGCACGTGCCCGGCCTGTCCCGCTGTGCAGCACAAGACAGTCTAGGTGTTCACCCAAAGGAGAAAACCAAAGTTTGACTGTTTTCCTCCCATTTCCTCCTCTGCGTCTTTCCATTCTCCCATTCAACACCAATTATAAAATGCTAAGATTAAAATCACTGCCTGAGGGCACAAAATAAACTGTCATTTTAAGACCCCTGTGCTCTCCAGGCTCAGGGAATTAGGACTTTTCCTGCTGCCCTCAGTACAAGAGGTGGGACCCGCAGAGCTGGGACCGCAGACTCCCAGGGTCCCTGGGGATGGCCAAGGACACAGAGACAATCCTTAGGCCACCACAAGCAAAAGCCATCGTGCTCCGCTCCTCCTGGGTCGAACCTTGGGCTGCTGGTCTCAGCAAAAAGCCACGCTTGTCCCAGAAATACAGCCAGAGCTAGACACGGGGATCTCCCCGGTCTGGCTGCAGTCAAACTGAGATGACACAAACTGAATATACTCTGTGCAAACACTCTGTAGCTTGCTGCAACACTGGCTGCAGCTCCGGCTTCCCTGCGTGTCCCTGCCTCCTGGAGGAAAACTGGGTGGGGGGAGCGGATAAAGAAGTACATGGTTATTATGCACTCTGCCCCGGAAGAAGCCGTAACTGCCACTGACAGTGTCAGGGAAGAAACGTATTTGCCAAAAAAGCAGTCTGAAGTGGAAAGGAGACGTGATCCCTGGTTGAGCCATCTGCATTTGGTTTGTTATTAAACCAAAGAATGTGAAAACCTAGAAGTCCTCGCTTGGACAGAAACCCGCTCTCACGGTTCGCTCGCCCCAGCCCGCCACCGGCCAGGCACGCCGCTCAGACACGGCGTCAGAGCGCTGCTGCCAGCCAAGGAGAACGGCCTCAACTCCTCGGGGAGATGTAACGATACCTCGTAAACTCAGGAACGCTTTGGCTAACATTGCTGCACGAGCAAAGCCTCTCCCGAAAGCCACCTAGCCCAGAGACCTGCCCTCACGCCCCGTGGCTGAAGTCATCCTCTCACAGGGATGCATGGGTGCCCTGCAGAGGCAGGATCCCCATCCTCGGTGTCCAAACCCCTTGGGAGAAGTCCCCGTGGGGTGTGAAGCAGCCCTGGCACTGGCGTGAGGACCCCCACCATCGGGGCCACAGCACTGGCCGGAGCCGGGTGCTGCTGGTCCTCACCAACC